>SJXQ01000110.1:71226-170551 GCA_006408695.1 Aepyceros melampus
CAACCAGTCCATTCTGAAGGAGATCAACCCTGGGATTTCTTTGGAAGGAATGATGCTAAAACTGAAGCTCCAGTACTTTGGGCACCTTATGCGAAGAGTTGACTCATTGGAAAAGACCCTGATGCTGGGAGGGATTGGGGCAGGAGGAGAAGGGGACGACCGAGGATGAGATGGCTGGATGGCATCACAGACTCAATGGACGTGAGTCTGAGTGAACTCCGGGAGTTGGTGATGGACAGGGAGGCCTGGCGTGCTGCGGTTCATGGGGTCGCAAAGAGTCGGACACGACTGCGCGACTGAACTGAACTGAATGTCTATCCACCTATATTTCTATCTATTCTTCTGTGAAGTCAGATTTAAGTTGTTTCCACATCTTGACTAATATAAACATGCCAGAGAATATGAGGGTGCAGGTGTCACTTTGAGATCCTTATTCCTGTCCTCCAGATAAAAACCCAGGTATAGGATGAAGGAATTAGACAGTGGCTCTAATTTTAACTTTTTGAGATACCCCTGTATTTTCCCCAAGGGTTACAAGAATTATGTTTCCAGAGTGCACCAGGGCTTCCTTTTCTCCACAGCCTCAAGAGCACTTGCCTTCTTCTGGTGTTTGTTTGTTTGTTTGTTTGTTTTAAAGCAATAACCTTCATAATAGGGAATCTTACAACAGGAAATTTTGGCCCCCCTGCCCTTAGTGTTGTTCTTATCCTGTATTTTAATTGAGTGCACATTGAAATCCCCACCATACATTGTATTAATATTAATTTTGTTTTTAAAATATTTTACTTTTGGAGAGTTTTAAAACATGAGTGGTTGAGACTTTTCATTTTTACCTCTCTATTTACCATTTTCAATGTGTTTCCCTTGAATAGATACAGATTTCTGCCTAATATCAGTTTACTTCTACTCAAAGGACTTTCTTGAATTTCCGGTAAGTCAGGTCAGTTAGTCATTAAGTCATTCAGTTTTGTGAATTTGAAAAAAGTTATTTTATCTTCATTTTAGAGGTACTAATATATATTCATTGGTTATTGAATTTTTTGACAGACAGTTTCTTGCTGCCAATCCCTTCTAGTTAGTATATTTGGCAAAATCAAGTCAGTCGTCATTCATATCTTTGCTGCTCTGTACATAGTGTCTTTTCCATGGTTTCTTTTTAAGTTTTCTTTAAGGCCGCTTGCAAACAATTTGGTTATAATGAATTTTTTTTTCATGCTCTTATCATCATTTGTTGAGCTTATTGATCTATGGCTTATAGTTTTCCTAGTATTTAGACAATTTTCACTCTTTCACCACAAACAAAACTGTTTATTTGTTGTCCCCTCCTCCTTGATGCACTGCTTTTTTGCACTGTCCTTTTTTTCATCTTTGTTGTCCCTGTTTCCATAAGTCTGTCTATTCCCTCATCTCTTTTCCTAATCATGCTGTAATTGCATTCAGTGTACGTTTCATTTTGGACCTTGTATTTTTCAAGCATACTCATGCCTTCTGCTTATCATATGAAATACAATTAGGGTAAATATTTTAATATATTTGTTTTCTAATTCAATCCTTTACCTCAGTTCTGAGTCTACTTTATGTCTTGATTTTTTTTTCTTCATTGTGAGTTATACTTTTCTTCTTTTGTGCTATTTTTGGTGTTTCCATTTTTAGTTTTTATTATAAAATTATATTTATTATTTATATTTATATAAATTTATCATATTTATATAAATTATTAATAAATAATTTATATAAATTGTTTGTATTTATATTTTATTATTAAATTATATTTAATAATTTTATTATATGTATTGTGTTTTCCCTAATTTTACTATCAATATTAACTCATTGCAGACAACTTGAAGTACATAAAATCATAAAGTAAAATGACCTATCACATATATGTCCAACACCCAAAAATAAACATTGTCAGTATTTTGATGCATTTCCCTCCAGGGTATACCTTTTTTTTTTTTTCCTACTGATGTTTAACTATATCACTGTTTAGTTTCAGTTGCACAGCACAGTGATATATATTTCTATACATTACAAAATGACTTCCCTGATATGTCTAATTAACAGCAGTTGCCATTTAAAAAATACAAAATAATAGCATATTCTTATTGGATTGATCCCTTTATCATTGTTCAATGGCCTCCTTTGTCTCTTATTAAGAGTATTTCTTATAAAGTCTATTTTGCTTATATAAATATTATGACCTTAGGTTTCTGATCATTTCATTTACATGGGATACCTTTTACATCACTTTGCTTTTAGTCTGAATGTGTATTTAAGTCTGAGGTGGAACTCATGCAGATAGCTCTATGAGTATCTCATTTTTGTATTGCTTCATCAACTCCATGTCTTTTGAGGGGAGCATTTATTCTATTTGTATTTGAAATATTAATAGGTATGTACTTATTTCCATTTGATAAACATTTTTGAGTTATATTTGTAGTATTTTAAAATTCCTTTTGTCTTTTGCTTTCTTCCCTTATGATGTAATGACTATTTTCAGTGTTATTATTGTATTCTTTTTCCTTTTATGGTACATATATTGTAGATTTTTGGTTTGTTGTTATCATGATGCTTATATATAGCAACTTGCATATATATATGTATGTATATACATGATTTTTAAGTTGATGATCTCTTATGTTCAAATGCATTTTAACCACATTGTGTTTTCAATCTTGTTCCACATTCTTGTCTTTGACACTATATTTTTTTTTTCTTATTTTGTTTTCTGTATCCCTTAACTTATTGTGGATTTTGATAATTTGACTCCACTTGTTATTTAAACTTCCTACTAGATCCTCTTTATGGGTCACAGCCTTATTGTGCAAAAGGGCTAGTTTAACTCAATGAAGCTATGAGCCATGCTATGCAGGACAACCCAAGATGGATGGGTCATAGTGGAGAGTTCTGACAAAAGGTGGCCCACTGGCAGAGGGAATGGCAAACGATTCCAGTATTCTTTGCCCTGAGAACCCCATGAACTGTATGAAAAGGCAAAAAGGTATGAAGCTGAAAGATGAACCCCCAGAATGTAAGGTGTCCTATATGCTACTTGAGAAAAGCAGAGGGCAATTACTAATAGCTCCAGAAAGAATGAAGCAGCTGGGCCGAAGCAGAAAGAACACTCAGCTGTGAACTGTTTGGTGGTGAAAGTAAAGTTTTATTTTTTAAGAACAATATTGCATAGGAACCTGGAATGTTAGGCAATGAATCAAGGTAAATTAGAGATGGTTAAGCAGAAGATGGCAAGAGTGGACATCGACATCTTAAGAATGAGTGAACTAAGATAGACAATGGGTGAATTTAATTCAGATAACCATTATATCTACTACTGTGGGCAAGAATCCCTTAGAAGAAACAGAGTAGCTCAAATAGTCAATAGATAGTCCAAACTGCATTACTTGTGTGCAGTCTCAAAGATGGCAGAATGCAGTTCATTTCCAAGGCAAACCATTCAACATCACAGTAATCCAACCCTGCTGCTGCTGCTGCTGCTAAGTCACTTCAGTCGTGTCTGACTCTGTGCGACCCCAGAGACAGCAGCCCACCAGGCTCCCCCGTCCCTGGGATTCTCCAGGCAAGAACAATGGAGTGGGTTGCTATTTCCTTCTCCAATGCATGAAAGTGAAAAGTGAAAGTGAAGTCGCTCAGTCGTGTCCAACTCTTAGCAACCCCAGCCTACTGGGCTCCTCCATCCATGGGATTTTCCAGGCAAAAGTACTGGAGTGGGGTGCCTTTGCCTTCTCCAGCCCTATGCTGCAGTAATCCAACCACAGATTCCAAAGAAGATGAAGCTGACTGGTTCTATGAAGACCTACAACACCTTCTAGAACAAACACCAAAATGATGTTTTTTTCATCATCGCGGTTTAGAATCCAAAAGTAGAAGTCAACAGATATCCAAAATTACAGGCAAGTTTGGCCTTGAAGTACAAAAAGAGGCAGAGCAAAGGTTAACAGAGTTTTGCCAAAAAAGCACCTGGTCATAGCAAACACCCTTTTCCAACAACCCAAAGACAACTCTAAACATGGACATCAACCAGATGGTCAATAACTGAAATCATATTGATCATGTTCTTTGCAATCAAAGATGGAGAAGCTTTCTACAGTTAGCAAAAGCAAAGCTTGGAGTTGACTGTGGCTCTGATCATGAGCTCCTTATTGCAAAATTCAGTCTTAAATTGAAGTAAAGAAAATCACTAAGCCATTTAGGTATGACCTAAATCAATGCCCTATAATTATACAGTATAGATGATGAATAGATTCTAGGGATTAGATCTAGTAGACAGAGTGTGTGAAGAACCATGGATGGAAGTTAATAACATCATACAGGAGGCAATGACCAAAAGCATCCCAAAGAAAAAGAAATTCAAGAAAGAAGAGGAGTTATCTGAGATTTTACAGCTAGCTGAGAAAAGAAGAGAAGCAAAAGGCAAGGAAAAAGAGAGAGAGAGATACCCAACTGAATGCAGAGTTCCAGAGAATAGCAAGGAGAGATAAGAAGGCCTTTTTAAATGAGCAATGCAAAGAAATAGGGAGAATAATAGAATGGGAAAGACTAGAGATCTCTCAAGAAAATTGGAGATACAAGGGAACACTTCACACAAGGAAGGACACGATAAAAGACAGTTCAGTTCAGTCGCTCAGTCATGTCCGACTCTTTGCGACCCCATGAATCGCAGCACGCCAGGCCTCCCTGTCCATCACCATCTCTTGGAGTTCACTCAGACTCACGTCCATTGAGTCCATGATGCCATCCAGCCATCTCATCCTCGGTCGTCCCCCTCTCCTCCTGCCCCCAATCCCTCCCAGCATCAGGGTCTTCTCCAATGAGTCAACCCTTCGCATAAGGTGGCCAAAGTACTGGAGCTTCAGTTTTAGCATCATTCCTTCCAAAGAAATCCCAGGGTTGATCTCCTTCAGAATGGACTGGTTGGATCTCCTTGCAGTCCAAGGGACTCTCAAGAGTCTTCTCCAACACCACAGTTCAAACGCATCAATTCTTTGGTGCTCAGCCTTCTTCACAGTCCAACTCTCACATCCAAACATGACCACAGGAAAAACCATAGCCTTGACTAGATGGACCTTAGTCGGCAAAGTAATGTATCTGCTTTTGAATATACTATCTAGGTTGGTCATAACTTTTCTTCCAAGGAGTAAGCGCCTTTTAATTTCATGGCTGCAGTCACCATCTGCAGTGATTTTGGAGCCCAAAAAAACAAAGTCTGACACTGTTTCTACTGTTTCCCTCGCCACACTGGCTTGCCACAGAGAAACAAATGTACGTGCAGCCTCTTCCCCTTGCCTGTGTGAGAAGGCCTAGGAAGGCCTGACCAGGGAAGGGCCTGGACCAGCCAGAGGAGGGTTAACAAGAGTAGACTCTATAGACAGAAAGTGCTCACTGGTATACTTTTTGACCATTGGGGGCCATTCAGTAGCTGTTCCTTATTCATAAAATACTGTTGATGATAACATGTCCATCGACCATTACTGTAACAGGACTTGTTATTTGCACCATGTCAAGCACACCACAGGGTACATGCCCAGAAATGGGATTTCTGAGTCATATGGCAGTTCTATTTTTAGTTTTTTCTCAGGAACCTCCACACTGTGATTGCAGGAACTCTCCATAGCAGCTGCACCAATTCCAACAACTACATTCCCATCAACAGGGCAAGAAGGCCCCCTTTTCTTCATACCCTCTCTAGCCTTTATTGACTCAGCAATCCCACTTCTGGGCATATACCCTAAGAAAACCATATTTCAAAAAGATATATGCACCCCAATATTTGTTGCAGCACTGTTTACAATAACCAGGGCATGGAAGCAACCTAAGTGTCCACTGAGAGATGAAGAGATAAAGAAGAGGTGTTACTACATACAATGGGCTATTCAGTTCAGTCCAGTTGCTTGGTCGTGTCCAACTCTTTGCGACCCCATGAATCGCGGCACGCCAGGCCTCCCTGTCCATCACCATCTCCTGGAGTTCACTCAGACTCATGTTCATCGAGTCCGTGATGCCATCCAGCCATCTCATCCTCAGTCATCCCCTTCTCCTCCTGCCCCCAATCCCTCCCAGCATCAGGGTCTTTTCTAATGAGTCAACTCTTTGCATGAGGTGGCCAAAGTACTGGAGTTTCAGCTTTCGCATCATTCCTTCCAAAGAAATCCCAGGGCTGATCTCCTTCAGAATGGACTGGTTGGATCTCCTTGCAGTCCAAGGGACTCTCAAGAGTCTTTTCCAACATATCAGGGTCTTTTCTAATGAGTCAACTCTTTGCATGAGGTGGCCAAAGTACTGGAGTTTCAGCTTTCGCATCATTCCTTCCAAAGAAATCCCAGGGCTGATCTCCTTCAGAATGGACTGGTTGGATCTCCTTGCAGTCCAAGGGACTCTCAAGAGTCTTTTCCAACACCACATTCAAAAGCGTCAGTTCTTCAGTGCTCAGCCTTCTTCACAGTCCAACTCTCACATCCATACATGACCACAGGAAAAACCATAGCCTTGACTAGACGGACCTTAGTTGGCAAAGTAATGTCTCTACTTTTGAATATGCTGTCTAGGTTGGTCATAACTTTTCTTCCAAGGAGTAAGCGTCTTTTGATTTCATGGCTTCAGTCACCATCTGCAGTGATTTTGGAGCTCCCAAAAATAAAGTCTGACACTGTTTCCACTGTTTCCCCATCTGTTTCCCATGAAATGATGGGACTGGATGCCATGATCTTCATTTTCTGAATGTTGAGCTTTAAGCCAACTTTTTCACTTTCTTCTTTTACTTTCATCAAGAGGCTTTTTAGTTCCTCTTCACTTTCGGCTTCCCTGGTGGCTCAGAGGTTAAAGCGTCTGCCTCTAATGCGGGAGACCCGGGTTTGATCCCTGGGTCGGGAAGATCCCCTCAGATGCCATGATCTTCGTTTTCTGAATGTTGAGCTTTAAGCCAACTTTTCCACTCTCCTCTTTCACTTTCAACAAGAGGCTTTTTAGCTCCTCTTCCCTTTCTGCCCTGGTGGCTCAGAGGTTAAAGCGTCTGCCTCCAATGCGGGAGACCCGGGTTTGATCCCTGGGTTGGGAAGATCCTCTGGAGAAGGAAATGGCAATCCACTCCAGTATTCTTGCCTGGAGAATCCCATGGACTGAGAAGTCTAGTAGGTTACAGTCCATGGGGTCGCAAAGAGTCGGACACGACTGAGCGACTTCACCTCACCTCACCTCACTTTCTGCCATAAGGGTGGTGTCATCTGCATATCTGAGGTTATTGATATTTCTCCCAGCAATCTTGATTCCAGCTTGTGTTTCCTCCAGTCCAGCGTTTCTCATGATGTACTCTGCATAGAAGTTAAATAAGCAGGGTGACAATATACAGCCTTGACGTACTCCTTTTCCTATTTGGAACCAGTCTGGTGTTCCATGTCCAGTTCTAACTGTTTCTTCCTGACCTGCATACAGATTTCTCAAGAGGCAGGTCAGGTGGTCTGGTATTCCCATCTCTTTCAGAATTTTCCACAGTTTATTGTGATCCACACAGTCAAAGGCTTTGAGAAACAATAAAGACCTAACAGAAGTAGAAGAAACTAAGAAGAGATGGCAAGAATGTACAGAACTATTAAAATGGGTCTTATTCTGGATGACAACGATGGTATGATTGCTCATCTAGAGCCATATATCCTGGAGTCTGAAGTCAAGTGGGCCTTAGGAAGTATTACTATGAACAAAGCTAGTGGTGATGATGACATTCCTGCTGAGCTATTTCAAATCCTAAAGATGATTCTGCTAAAGTGCTGCAATCAATATGTCAGCAAATCTGGAAAGCTCAGCAGTGGCCACAGGACTGGAAAAGGGCAGTTTTCATTCCAGTTCCAAATTTACTTATCTGCTTACTGTGAATATAGATGATTTGACTCCCTTTGTCTTTTAAACTTCCAACTAGATGTCTAATTGGTTGATTTCCTGACTTCACTGTATTTTTGCCTTTACTGATGACAGTTCTTTTATAACTTTAGATTTCCAGATTTGCTGTTTTGTTCTCTACTTAGAAACATATCTTCATCATGTTTCTTCAGTAGAAATTGTCAAGCAGAAAGCTATAATCTTTATAAGGCTATTAAGAAGCAATCTGAAGGGAAAGAATAACATTCTTTTTTGAGTGATATCTTTTTAAAATTATGTTTGAAGTCACTTGTAGTTTGTTGAAAACTATTTTGCTTTAGCAGAATTCTTCAAATGAGTCACGATTTCAATTAGATCCATTTATTCTCATTGTAGACATTGTAGAATTTTCTGATGTTTACTAAACTAGGAAAAATTAGAATAATTAATAATGTCCCATCAACATATGTTAAAAATAGCAACTATTTTTCATTAGATATAAAATGGTAAATCTTTTTTTGTAATATATTGCAAAAGTGAGATAATTTGTAGTTGCTTAGTTACTAGTTTAATAGAAATATTAGATACTCTACTCAGGTACTAATATGTAAAAGTGTTAATTGCTTAGTCATGTCAAACTCTTTACAACCCCCTGGACTGTAGCCCACCAGGCTCCTCTGTCCTTGGAATTCACAGGCAAGAGTACTGAAGTGGATTGCTATTACCTTCTCCAGGGAATCTTCTCAACCCAGGGATCAAATCCGGGTCTCCTGCATTGCAGGCAGATTCTTTACCATTTGAGCCACCAAGAAAGCCCCATTTGGGTAATAGCATACACTAACAGTATAGTCAGATGTGATATACACATATGTAAATGAGTATTTACATGTATATGCTATAAACATTAGCTATAAATAATTAATCTGTAAATACCTTCTTTGAAAAGCAGAATATATGTGCATTTACACAATTATAAATTTTAGATACAATTTGTTACTTCCTTTTTCTGAATGGATGCAGCTGGAAAATTCAATTTCAAACATGACGAAAAACAAAAGGAGAAGAAAATCTAATAATAATATCACCATAAAATATCCATTCACAAGTGGCATTCTTATGATACCAGTTTAATGTCAAACCTGTGACACAGCAGATATCGTTTATAGACTTGTTCCCTTTCAAATGAAATACCCTGCCATTTTCAAATGGTGTGGTTGGTTATAGAGCACATAATATGTGTTTATCTTAATAATAAAATATCAGGACATGATCCGGTCCATCAATCTTCCAAAATTACCTACAGTTCCTGGAGGATTAATCACTTCCCTGGTGGCTCAGTTGGTAAAGAATCTGCCTGCAATGCAGGAGACCCAGTTTCGATCCCTGAGTCAGGAAGATCTCCTGGAGAAGGGAAAGGGAATCCACTCCAGTATTCTTGCCTGAAAAATCCCATGATCAGAGAAGCCTGAAGGGCTACAGTTCATGGAGTGGCAAAGAGTCAGACACGACTGAGTGACTATCATCACATAAGAGGGCTACTCTTTATTTAGTCTTCTATTCTTATTTCCTACTGTCATACATAATCCTCAACTTCCTATTGTGTTGAAGCAGAAAATTATGGGTGGAATAATGGCTATGTTTTGGCATCCCAATCTGAAATCCAGGTGAGTTAAGTTTAGTTGTAGATTTAAATGCATATATTAGCATCTGCCTCTTTTTGACTGTAATGGTTTGTGTTTATTGCTGTTGCTGTTCTGTAGGGCCTTTGGAACATTAATTCACATTTTGCTCACTAGATTACAAAGAACATAGTTCTGTTAAAATAGTGCCTATGAATGGAAATTCAGTGAATCAGTGAGCAACAAATGAGGCAATGGAGGAGGGAAGGAATTAAGTGAGTAAGGGAGGGAGAATGAAAGAAGCAAAGAATGAAGCAAGAAAATCAGGCAATATTTTCAAAAAGAATAAAGCAAGGATTTTTTTTTAAGTAAGACTTCTTGCAGTTTGTGAACACTGTACTTTTCTTTTGAGAATACATAAAGATTGCTTTTGCTTTGCATTTGTGGAAAAATTATAAATCTCTAATGCTTGGAATCAATAAAAAGAATAAGATATAAATTAAATTTGAATTACATTATTATTTGCTTATTGCAGCATTAATATTGTTTTGTAGACTACCCAAGAATAGCAGTAACATCCAATGGGGCTGTTCAAAGATAAGGACAGAAGATTCACCTGTAAATGTTTCCTTAAAACACCTGAAACAAAAGAAAATCTTAAGTCCTATTTATGTGTCAAAACTAAAGACCTAGATTTATGAATCTACTATATGGCTTCCTAGACTTTATGGTACACAAAGAACCCCCTGAAAATACTGTTAAAGTGAGACTCCTTCTATTTGTCCAAGATTCTGATTCAGCATGTTTGGAAACAGAGCCTGTGAATTTGTATTTCTGGTAAGCTCTTAGGTGATACTCATCCTGATGGTCCTATATATCACACTTTGAGTTAAAAAGGACTGTGCTCAGTTACTCTGTCATGTCAGACTCTTTGCAATACCATGGACTGTAACCCACCAGGCTCCTCAGTTCATGGAATTTTCCAGGCAAGAATTCTGGACTAGGTTGCCATTTCCTAGAGGAAAGATCCACTCCAAGGGAGCTTCACAACCCAGAGGTGGAACCCCCATCTCTTTTATCTCCTGTATTAGCATGCAGATTCTTTACCACTTCACCATTCGGTATAATTTAAACATTACAGAAGCTTTTATGAAATCCAGTTTTGAGTATATTTGATTATCCAACCCATGCAAAGAGCTATATATTTAAACAAATCTGCCTACAGAGTTAGTGATACATATTTTTCTTCTGTTTAATAAAATCATGGTAACACATGTCTTCCACTGAGGAACATGAGACCCTAAATATACAAAGTAAGCATTAATAAACTAAATTTCAAAAAATTCATCCAGTTTTTATATGAAAAATAGAGTAGTAAGTTCCATGGTCATTTGACTGTAAAAATGAGTTACTTTATAATATTATAAAAATTATCAAACTTTTGAATATTTTAAGTCAAAATATCTTAAAATCAATAACATAAGTATAGTTTAATTATTTAGAGATCACACATTTGAAATAAATAACTCCAATTTTATTATACCAGTTATCCTCATTATTAGACAATGATAAAATTTTGAAAGATAGTTTCATTTTTTGTATAGGCTTGACCCATCCTAAGCATGCATTTGTTGAAATAAGGTAGATGATTTTCTATAGAAACATTTTAATCAGTTCATTTCATTTCTACATTTGGTTTATTCTAACAAGCAAACTGGAATAGCAAAACATTTTCAATTATTTTATATGCATGGAGAATATTTATTCAAATTGAATTTCTTGGTGCCTTTAACAGGACAGAGAATTTGAACTTAATTTCTGAGGTATAAGTTAATCACTGAAGGTTTTTCATCAAGGAAAGATATATTAAAAATATTACTTGACAGAGGTAAACATGGATGAAATATAGAGGCTGTTTTTAAGTGGAGAGTCAGGGGGACTGAAATCTGTCAGGAAGAGAAAAACTTAAAAGAAATTTGAAAAAGAGGCCCTAAAAAAAGGCAATCAGGTTTGGTGATAGATTGATTGAATGAATAAACAAAACACGGAAGGAGGAAAAAGAAATGGAGCAAAGTTGTCAGGCTTTGATGAGCAAATAAATGTGTTAGGATCTATGACTTTTGGAAAAGACATATAACATAACATCTGTTTCTCAATTATTGTTGTTTCTTCCAGGGAATAATGGTTTATGATTTTGTTTGGCCTTTTTATGTAGGAGATGCTAAAGGAGATACATTGGCTGTGTTCAGTCTGAAAGAGAACAGTATTCACACTGAAAGTCCAAGTGAGCTAAAATGCAACTGAGTGCCAAAGAATTGATGCTTTTGAACTGTGGTGTTGGAGAAGACTCTTGAGAGTCCCTTGGACTGCAAGGAGATCCAACCAGTCCATTCTGAAGGAGATCAGCCCAGGAATTTCTTTGGAAGGGATGATGCTAAAGCTGAAACTCCAGTACTTTGGCCACCTCATGGGAAGAGTTGACTCATTGGAAAAGACTCTGATGCTGGGAGGGACTGGGGGCAGGAGGAGAAGGGGACGACAGAGGATGAGATGGCTGGATGGCATCACTGACTCGATAGACATGAGTCTGAGTGAACTCCGGGAGTTGGTGATGGACAGGGAGGCCTGGTGTGCTGTGATTCATGGGGTTGCAAAGAGTTGGACACGACTGAGCAACTGAACTGAACTGAACCTTTGATTCTCATGTGAGAAATGCAGGGGGTGGAGGGAGGGGAGATGATAAAATTCATTCTCCAGATGATTTTCAATATTTTTTAAATCTGTGAAGTACGAGGAAAAATAATATCAGCTTCAACCATAATTGGTTTCTCTAATTATAGAAACTGAAGCCATGAGAATATAGAAGTTCTCTTAAATTTTAGAAGAGAACAGTGTTACTATTTTAGGTAAGAAGGATCCAACTGAAGCTTTTATTCATTCATTCAACAGATATTTCTTGACCAAACATACGCATACCATTAGATAGCTAATAGGGATACAAAAAACATTAAGCCAGAGTCTCTGCCCTACACAGCTTAGTGGAAAAGTGAAAGTGAAGGTGTTAGTTGCTCAGTTGTGAGCAAGTCTTTGTGACCCATGGGCTGTAGTGCCGGGAGTCAGTGTGAGGAATCCCACCCGTGACAGGGTCACGCGGCAGAGATTGATGGGCAAGGACGGGTCAGACCTCAGGTTTTCCCCCTGGCATTTCCTGAGCATGTACCCCCCCAAAGTAAGAATCAGCCTGCTTTTCCGCTCTTTTGACATTCTCTGGAAAAAGTCAACTCAGGGCTCTAGTCTTCTGCATTTGAAAGGGTGTTTCAATCCAGAAACCTCTCTGATGGCTTTCAAGCCTGCCTGCAGGCTGCGCATGTGATTGAGGCCTCCTGTTGGGAGGCACAGGAAGCTTAAAACATCGTAGAAATGTAGGGGCTTCCGAGGAGTCAAAATCATCAGAATAGGACTGATTAAAGGTTTCATTTGTTGAGTCAATACTTGCTGCCAAATTTTCAGATCTTATACAGTTGGTATATAGAAAAACAGGTAGTAGACCTGGTATTAGAAATATTAGATCTTTGAGTTAAGTACTTTCCTTTTTATAACCCACTGCACCTTTGTTCTACAGGAATGTAACTTTATTTAGTACTTTGAAGGTGATGCAGAGTAAAGAAAAAACACTTCTAGGGAAAAGGAGTTTTCTGGTTGATAGACAATTACCCAGGAAGAGAGCCATAAAAATGTTAACAGGCCTCTTGGCCAGAAGATAATGTAAACCACCTGAGACCTTTTGTATACGGGAGGGTATGCAAAAAGAAAGCCCGATTTTGATGAGTGTCTGGGCTGCTGCTACTGCTGCTGCTAAGTCAAGTCAGTCGTGTCCGACTCTGTGTGACCCCATAGACAGCAGCCTACCAGGCTCCAGTCCCTGGGATTCTCCAGGCAAGCACACTGGAGTGGGTTGCCATTTCCTTCTCCAGTGCAGGAAAGTGAAAAGTGAAAGTGAATTCGCTCAGTCGTGTCCAACTCTTTGCGACCCCGTGGACTGTAGCCCACCAGGCTCCTCCATCCATGGGATTTCACAGGCAAGAGTACTGGAGTGGGTTGCCATTGCCTTCTCCGGTCTGGGCTGCTAATGCTGCATAATTTTGTGTTATCCATTGATCTCTATGTACAATCAAAAAAGGTATAAAAGCCTTTCTAGACAATAGGGGTGGGGCCAGTCATCAGAAGGACTGGTTTCCCCCATGTCTCCTATTTACTCTAATTTCAGGCTGAATTCCCATCTGGGGCGTGGAGGCTCGCCTTGTCTACCTATCTGTCCCGGCTGCTAAGATCCCTAAGAGAGAGAGCCCAGGGCGGGGCACTCTCCGATATTCAAACAAACACCAGTGGCCTAATGTAGATGGTGCAAACTTCTTGTCCTGAAGTTTTATTAGTTCTCCACGTAAACCAAGTTATTCAGCCTCTTTTCTCCACTTAATTTTCCTACTACACTATTTCTTCCTAGTCTAATCTTATATTAATAAATAAATAAGTTTTCCTCGCCTATCTGTCTCCCCTTCAAATCACCCTGGATCCAACTGGGCTGGACCCCGGCACTGTAGCCCACCAGGCTTATCTGTCCATAAAATTTCCTTCTCCAGGGAATCTGTCTGACTCGGGATCGAACCTGGGTCTCCCACATTGCAGGCAGATTCTTTATCGTCTGAGCCACAGGGAAGCCCAAACAACTTAGTGTATGGCTTTAAATATGGCTGTAAAAAACAATTACTCATCAACTAAACTATCATGTGATAAAGGAGTGATAAGATTGGATGGCTTATATAGGTATATTATATAAGGTAAAGTTTGGCCAGGTCAACTGAGAGGGAGTATAGACAGAAAATAAAGTCCATTGGAACGCTATTAAAATAATTGTGAGAAATAAGAGCTTGAACTAGGAAAGAGTGGCATTGATAGCAGAAAAAGTCTCATTATATAACTATTTTAGAATTATTTTACTAAACATTTTATACATAGAGGAAGTTAAATAGGCATGGTATTCTGGTCAAAAATCATTTGTTATGTCAAATAAAGACAAATCCAAACTTGGATAAAGTGAAAGTATTAGTTGCCCAATTGTGACCAACTCTTTGTGACCCCATGAACTACAGCCCACCAGGCTCCTCTGTCCATGGATTCTCCAGGCCAGTACCTGTTCCCTTCTCCAGAATACTGGAGTGGGTAGTCTATCCCTTCTCCAGTGGGTATTCCCAATTTAGGAATCAAACCAAGGTCTCCTGAATTGCAGGCAGATTCCTTACCACATGAGCTACCAAGGAAGCTCAAACTTAGATTAGGAGAGACTTTAATCAGAATAAAGCATTTCAATATAGGGAATGCTCAAATCACAGAAATCTGCAAGGATTTCAAAAGCAAGCAGAAAACTCGTCTTTTCATCAGGTAAAATAAAATATGCAAAGAAAAGTAGAGACATTTTAGGGAAGTTGATCTATCAAAAAGAAATGTCTGGTAATTGTTGTTCAGTCACAAGGTCCTGTCCTACTCTTTGCAAACCATTGAATGGCAGCATGACTATGCCAAAGCCTTTGACTGTGTGGATCACAATAAACTGTGGAAAATTCTTCAAGAGATGGGAATACCAGACCACCTGACCTGCCTCTTGAGAAATCTGTATGCAGGTCAGGAAGCAATAGTTAGAACTGGACATGGAACAACAGACTGGTTCCAAATTGGGAAAGGAGTACATCAAGGCTGGATATTGTCACCCTGCTTATTTAACTTATATGCAGAGTACATCATGAAAAACACTGGGGGATGAATCACAAGCTGAAATCAAGATTGCTGGGAGAAATATAAATAACCTCAGATATGCAGATGATATCACCCTTATGGCAGAAAGTGAAGAAGAACTAAAGAGCCTCTTGATGAAACTGAAAGAGGAAAGTGAAAAAGTTGGCTTGAAAGCTCAACATTCAGGAAACTAAGATCATGGCATCTGGTCCCATCACATCATGGCAGATAGATGAGGAAACAGTGGAAACAGTGACTGACTTTATTTTTCTGGGCTCCAAAATCACTGCAGATGGTGATTACAGCCATGAAATTAAAAGACACTTACTCCTTGGAAGGAAACTTATGACCAAACTAGACGGCATATTCAAAAGCAGAGACATTCCTTGCCAACAAAGGTCTGTCTAGTCAAGGCTATGATTTTTCCAGTAGGTATGTTAGATGTGAAAGTTGTACTATAAAGAAAGCTGAGTGCTGAAGAATTGATGCTTTTGAACTGTGGTGTTGGAGAAGACTCTTGTGAGTCCCTTGCATTGCAAGGAGATCCAGCCAATCAATCCTAAAGGAGATCAGTCCTGAATGTTCATTGGAAGGACAGATGTTGAAGCTGAAACTCCAATACTTTGGCCACCTGATGTGAAGAGCTAACTCATTGGAAAAGATCCTGATGCCAGGAAAATTGAGGGCAGGAGGACAAGGGGATAACAGAGGATGAGATGGTTGGATGGCATCACTGATTCAATGGACATGAGTTTAAGTAAACTCCAGGAGTTGGTGATGGATAGGGTGACCTGGTGTGCTGTGGTCCATTGGGTCACAAAGAATCGGACAGGACTGAGCAACTGAACTGAACTGAGACTTCCCTGTCCTTCACTATCTCCTTGAGTTTGCTCAAACTCATGTCCATTGAGTCATTGATACCATCCAACCATATCACCCTCTGTCACCACCTTCTTCTTTTGCTTTCAATCTTTCCCAGCATCAGGGTCTTTTCCAATGATTCAGCTCTTCAAATTATGTAACCAAAGTATTAAAGATTTAGCATCAGTCCTTCCAGTGAGTATTCAGTGTTGATTTCCTTTAGTATTGACTGATTTGATATCCTTGCAGTCCAAGTGACTCAGAGTCTTTTCCAGCACCACAATTTGAAAGCATCAATTCTTCAGCACTCAGCCTTCTTTATGGTGCAACTCTTACATACATACATGGCTTCTTAAAAAAAAAACACAGCTTTGATTATATGAAACTTTGTCAGCAAAGTGATGTCTCTGATTTTTAATACACTGTCTAGGTTTGTTATAGCTTTTCTTTCAAAGAGCAAGTGTCTTTTTTCAATCTTGTGGCTGCAGTCACCATCCACAGTGATTTTGGAGCCCCCCAAATGAAATCTGACTGTTTCCTCTTTCTGATCTATTTGCTGTGAAGTGAGGGGACCAGATGCCATGATCTTTGTTTTTTGATGTTGAGTTTTAAGCCAACTTTTTCACTCTTCACATTCACCTTCATCAAGAGGTTCTTTAGTTCCTCTTCACTTTCTGCCATTAAAGTGGTATGATCTGCATATCTAAGGTTGTTTATATTTCTCCCAGCAATCTTGATTCAAGCTTGTGAGTCATCCAGCCCAGCATTTCACATGATGTATTCAACATAGAAGTTAAATAAGCAGGATTACAATATACAGCCTTGACATACTTCTTCCCAATTTTGAACCAATTCCTTGTTCCATTTCCAGTTCTAACTGTTGCTTCTTGTCTTGCATACAGGTTTCTCAGAAGGCAGGTCAGATAGTCTGGTATTCCCACCTCTTTAAGAATTTTCCACACTTTGTTGTGATCCACACAGTCAAAAGTTTAGCACAGTGAATGAATCAGAAGTAGATTTTTTTTTTTCCCCTGGAATTCCGTTGCTTTTTCTATGAGCCAACGAATGTCGGCAATTTGATCTTTGGTTTCTCTGCCTTTTCTAAATCCAGGTTGTACATCTAGAAGTTCTCAATGTAATTTTGAAGTCTAGCTTGGAGAATTTTGAGTATTATCTTGCTAGCATGTGAAATGAGTGCAATTGTGCAGTAGTTTGAATATTCTTTCACATTGTGTTTCTTTGGGATTGGAATGAAATCTGACCTTTTCCAGTCCTATGGCCACTGCTGAGTTTTCCAAATTTGCTAACATATTGAGTGCAGCACTTTAACAGCATCATCTTAGTATTTGAAACAACTCAGCTGGAATTCCATAACCTCCACTAGCTTTGTCTGTAGTGATGCTTCCTAAGGCCTATTTGATTATGCACTCCAGGGTGTCTGATCTGACTCTTCTAGTTGAGTGTTCACACCATTTGTGGTTATCCAGGTCATTAACACCTTTTTGTGTAGTTTTGTATTCTTGCCACTGCTTCTTAATCTCTTCTGCTTCTGTTAGGTCCTTACAGTTTTTGTCCTTTATTGTGCCTATCTTTGCATGAAATATTCCCTTGGTATCTCCAATTTCTTTGAATGTCTAGTCTTTATCATTCTATTGCTTTCCTCTATTTCTTTGCATTGTTCACTTAAGACTTTCTTATCTCTTCTTGCTATTCTCTGGAATTCTGCATTCAGTTGGGTATATATTTCCCTTTCTCCTTAGCCTTGTGCTTCTCTTATTTTCTTAGCTATTTGTAAGGCCTCCTCAGACAAACACTTTGCATCCTTTAATTTCATTTTCTTGCGGATGGTTTTGGTTTTGGTCATGACATGCTGTACAATGTTACTAAGTCTCCATCCACAGTTCTTCAGGCACTCTGACTACCAGATCTAGTCCCTTGAATCTATTCATCACCTCCACTGTATAATCACAAAGGATTTGATTTAGGTCATACCTGAATGATCTCGTGGTTCTCCCTACTTTCTTAAATTTGAGCCTGAATTTTGCCATACGGAACTGCTGATCTGAGCCACAGTCAGCTCCTGGTCTTATTTTTGCTGACTGTATACAGCTTCTCCATTTTTAGCCACAAAGAATATAATCAATCTGATTTGGGTATTGACCATCTGGTGATGTCCATGTGTAAAGTTGTTTCTTGTGTATAGCAGATTCTGACAGAAAAAGTGTCTACTGTGGTCAACCGAATCTCAGAATAAGCTGTTAAGGGAGCACATTCCACTTTTGAATGCTTGTCCAGTCCTCGGGGCAAGCAGAGATCAGGGCATCAGGGAAGGAGAGAAGACAGACTAACATACGGAGACAATAAAACAGTGGTAACAAATAGGCTTTTGTGAAACTTAGTCAGACACAAATGAATATATATGGATATAACTTGAAAACAAGTAAGCATAATGTTATTAGCCATGATTTCATCTGCTGCTGCTGCTGCTGCTAAGTTGCTTCAGTCGTGTCTGACTCTATGCGACCCCATAGATGGCAGCCCATCAGGCTCCCCCATCCCTGGGATTCTCCAGGCAAGAACACTGGATCATCTGCAGTTCAAAGTAAATAGAAAGAATGTTTTCTCTTTATCTACAGGCTTGGAAGAAAATGTATATGCTTTGTACTCAGGAAGGTTCTTCCTGTCCTCCTGTGGTGTCCATATTCTGGCTTTCAAGGAAAGAAAGAAAAAAAAAAGAAGAAGATTCAGTCAAGTAGTGTTACATGCACAACGCACTCCTGAGATCAAATATTATTATTTCTAAACAGTAGTAGTGATATTCTCTGAACTAATTGATTGTGTTCTCCTTTATTCTCCATGTTAAAGTATTTAAAAATTAAAAAAAAAAAAAAAACTTACCATACATAATAAATTAATCCTTAAGCACATACTGGATATCCAATCATGTTCATTTCTTTGGGCTGCAATAACAAAGTAAGAAAATTGGTTGCTAAAATTAACAATGATTTATGTCCACACAGTATATTGGGCAGAGTTCTGATGGATGTAGAGTATAATTATCTTTTAGGTTTTTTTAAGTTTGACGTCTATGGTCCACCCTTGGCATTTCTTTGTTAATAAATGTATCTTCAGTCTCTATATCTGTTGTCACAAATCCAGCTTGTACTGCTGTGTTTCCCTGTTCTCATAAATACAACATTCATACATGGTTAAGTGCCTATCCTATTCTAATAAGCCCTCCTTTTATCATATTATTCTGCAGTGACCCATATTTTGAAATAAATCATACTCTGTGTTATTGGAGGCGAGAGCAGCAGCACATCTTTCGTGGTAGGACAAAATTGAGCAGATAGCATCCATGTCTGTTTGGATTCTCAGTACAATTTTTCTATACCTATGATGCCTAGATTCACAAAGTTTTTTGATATGTCAACATTTCTAAAGAAAGACGCACATGCCATCTTATAATATTCTGGGACATTTATTATGAAAGAAATCAAGCATGACAAATCGGGGTGGCAATTCTAAAAGCTGAAAATCATCTAGGCAGTGTCATTTTAATTTTGAAATATTCTGAAATGTCAACTATGTATTGCTTGTAAATGTTGACAGCTAAAACTCTACAAATTAAGCTGTCATAGTTTTAGGAAATAGAAAATGATATTACCAAAATTAATGGAAACCGGGTTTAACTTCCTGAGATCAGCTAAACTAAGGGACAATCTTCAATCTCCAGAGGTTTGCACACAGCAGAGAGGCCAAGTGTTGAATCAAGGACAGTCGCAGAACACAAAAGGAGAGTCCTCAGGCTCAGATGCTGATGAAAGAATCAGAGAGTGATAGAAGGAAGTAGATGCTGAGTTATTTCTGGGCATGCTGTCTCCTTAACTGTCTTTTCACTCTCCACTTAACACACTCCACTGTAAGAAAGATGCCTGAAAATGAACAACTCCAATACGGAACTTTTTGTTGTGCCCTTCCCCTATTTCAGTTCATTTCACTGTGTAGTTCCTCACACTCAAAAGACAAGGAATAATCCTTGAGTTTTTTCTTTCCACTGACCTTCACTTTCCATGTATGACCAATGTTTATGTGGTAGGTCCTACTTTTAACATTAATACATATTTAAATTACATATATAATATAAATATGTGTGCTGGCTCAGTTATTCAGTCGTGTTCTACTGTTTGCAACCCCATGGACTGTAACCCTCCAGGCTCCCCTGTCCATGGGATTTTCCAGGCAAGAATATTGTATTGAGTTGCCATGCCCTCTTTCAGGATTTCCTCCCCACCCCGGAATCAAACCCAGGTCTCCTGTGTCTCCTGTATCTCCTGCACTGGCAAGAGGATTCTTTACCACTGAGTCACCTGGGATGCCTATATATGAATTTAGAGAATACAATACTGCTATCTAAGCACTAATTGTATAGTAGGTCTTCAGAACTTACATATAGACCATTACTAAAATTTTACCTTCTGTCCCTGACAATCACAAACACAGTTCTCCTCATGCTTCTATGTGCTTGATAATTTTAAATTTTACCAATAAACGAGATTGTACGATATCAGTCTTTCTATGTCTGGCTTATTTCAGTTAGCAAAATATCCTTTAGGTCTATCCATAATGTCTCAAATGCAAATTGTCTCTTTTTTGGCTTTAAAAATAATAATATATATTTTGTATGATAACACATTTACTCTATTTACTTTTCAATCCACAGTCAAACTGTTTCTAAGTCTTGGCTATTGTAAACAACAATGTGAAGAACATGAAAGCGCACATCTAACTTGGACACTTTGATTTAAATTCCTTTTGATAATTATTCAGAAATGGGATAATTTAACTGGATGGTAGCTTTTTTTTTTTTTTAGGTAACTCCATAATATCTTCCTTAGAGGTTGCAACAATTTATATATTTATAATATCTCAGAGCTCTCTTCTCCTCCGTTTCAACCACATTTATTTTCTTTTTAACAGTTGAAATTATAGGGAATCTTATAAAATTAGCCTTCAGTTTTCCTCCTCCAGTGGTTTGTGGTGAGGCATAATTCTACTTTATTAAAACTCACACCATGTACTTATTATTACCTTCATTTTTGAAATATTTCTGTTTTTAAGAGTTTTTCAGAGAAGGCAATGGCAACCCACTCCAGTACTCTTGCCTGGGAAATACCATGGATAGAGGAGTCTGTTAGGCTGCAGTCTGCTTCCCTGGTGGCTCAGAGGTTAAAGCATCTGCCTCCAATGTGGGAGACCTGGGTTTGATCCCTAGGTCGGGAAGATACCCTGGAGAAGGAAATGGCAATTCACTCCAGTATTCTTGCCTGGAGAATCTCATGGACGGAGAAGCCTAGTAGGTTACAGTCCACGGGGTCACAAAGAGTCAGACACGACTGAGCGACTTCACCTTCACCCTTTCACTTTCATGCATTGGAGAAGGAAATGGCAACCCACTCCAATATTCTTGCCTGGAGAATCCCGGGGACAGAGGAGCCTAGTGGGCAGCCTTCTATGGGGTTGCACAGAATCAGACAGGACTGAAGCGACTTAGCAGCAGCAGCAGCAGCAAGCATAGATAAGAGAAAAGCAAAGGAGAAAGGAAAGATATACCCGTTAGAATGTAGAGTTCCAAAGAATAGCAAGGAGAGATAAGAAAGCCTTGATAAGTGATCAATGCAAAGAAATAGAAGAAAACAATAGAATGGGAAGACCAGAGATCTCTTCAAGAAAATTAGAGATACCAAGGGAACATTTCATGCAAAAATGGCCTTAATAAAGGATAGAAATTGTAGGGACCTAACAGAAGCAGAGGATATTAAGAAGAGGTGGCAAGAATACACAGAAGAGCCATACAAAAAAGATCTTCACAACCCAGATAATCACGATGGTGTGATCACTCACCTAGAGCCAGACATCCTGGAATGTGAAGTCAAGTGGCCCTTAGGAAGCATCAACAAACCTAGCGGAGGTGATGGAATTCCAGTTGAGCTATTTCAAATCCTGAAAGATGATGCTGTGAAAGTGCTGCACTCAATATGCCAGCAAATTTGGAAAACCAGGCAGTGGTCACAGGACTGGAAAAGGTCAGTTTTCATTCCAATCACAAAGAAAGGCAATCCCAAAGAATGCTCAAACTACTGCACAATTGCACTCATCTCACTCACTAGTAAAGTAATGTTTAAAATTCTCCAAGCCAGGCTTCAGCAATACGTGAACCGTGAACTTCCAGATGTTCAAACTCGTTTTAGAAAAGGCAGAGGAACAAGAGATCAAATTGCCAACATCTGCTGGATCATGGAAAAGCAAGAGAGTTCCAGAAAAACATCTATCTCTGGTTTATTGACTATGCCAAAGCCTTTGATTGTGTGGATCACAATAAACTGTAGAAAATTCTGAAAGAGATGGGAATACCAGACCACTTGACCTGCCTCTTGAGAAACCTACATGCAGGTCAGGAAGCAACAGTTAGGACTGGACATGGAAAAACAGACTGGTTCCAAATCAGGAAAGGAGTATGTCAAGGCTGTATATTGTCACCCTGCTTATTTAACTTCTATGCAGAGTACTTCACGAGAATCACTGGGCTGGTAGAAGCACAAGCTGGAATGAAGATTGCCAGGAGAAACATCAATAACCTCAGATATGCAGATGACACCACCCTTATGGCAGAAAGTGAAGAGGAACTAAAAAGCCTCTTGATGAAAGTGAAAGAGGAGAGTGAAACAGTTGCTTAAAGCTCAACATTGAGAAAACGAAGATCATGGCATCCGGTTCCATCACTTCATGGGAAATAGATGGGGAAACAGTGGAAACAGTGTCACACTTACTTTTGGGGGCTCCAAAATCACTGCAGATTGTGACTGCAGCCATGAAATTAAAAGACGCTTACTCGTTGGAAGAAAAGTTATGATCAACCTAGAAAGCATATTGAAAAGCAGAGACATTACTTTGCCAACAAAGGTCTGTCTAGTCAAGGCTATGGTTTTTCCAGTGGTCACGTATGGATGTGTGAGTTGGACTATGAAGAAAGCTGAGCACCAAAGAATTGATGCTTTTGAACTATGGAGTTGGAGAAGACTCTTGAGAGTCCCTTGGACTGCAAGGAGACCCAACCAGTCCATTCTAAAGGAGACCAGGCCTGGATGTTCATTGGAAGGACTGATGCTGAAGCTGAAACTCCAATACATTGATTGGCCACCTCATGCGAAGAGTTGACTCATTGGAAAAGACTCTGATGCTGGGAGGGATTGGGGGCAGGAGGCGAAGGGGACAACAGAGGATGAGATGGCTGGATGGCATCACCGACTCAATGGACATGAGTTTGAGTAAACTCTGGGAGTCGTGATGGACAGGGAGGCCTGGTGTGCTGCGATTCATGGCATCACAAAGAGTCAAACAAGACTGAGCGACTGAACTGAACTGAGTCAGTTACATGTTGTTCTTCATTGTCCTTTGCAATATTGTTTCTTTTAAGTACTTTGCACAGGAATATAATAACATTATTCTTTTAGTTAAAAAATTCACAGATTTTGTCATAAACTAAAGACTGTGGTTTCAATGAAGGACAAATGAAGGAGGATGAGCAAGAGGTGATGGAGGAAGAAAAACTAGAAGAGAGGAAAAGACGGATAAGGACATTCCAGCAATAATATCACTACAAATACTCACTCACAGGTTGCTTTCTAATGTCATCAATTTAATGTCACGCCAGTGATATAGCGGTAGCTCTTTGTTGATTTTTCCTTTGAAATGAATGACCTTGACATTTTAAAACAGTATGTTGCTTGGTTAGTGTAGACAAAACATCTATGCTCTTAATTTGAAATATCTAGACATCCTCTGATCCATCAATTTTCCACAATGACCCACTGTTCCTAGAGGATGAAACCATAATAACACAGATCTACTCCTTGTTTAGAGTCCACAATTCTAATTTCCTGCTTTTAGTCTAATCCCCACAGTTTCTATCATGTTGAAGGAGATAATCATGAGTGCAATAATGTTTGCATCTTGTTGCCCGAAACTAAAATATGGGTGTGTTAAGTTTAATTGTAAATTTTAAATATGAATATGAGCATCTATCAATTATTATTACCAGGCAGTTTGTGTTTCTTGTTGTTGATTTTTTGGAGGGCCTCTGGAACATTAGTTCTCTTACACTGTGAATATCTTAGATCCACTAGAATTTTGTCTAGGACCATTGCTTAAGTGAATCAGTGAAGAAAAAATGTGGAGGGAAGAAGCTCAGTGAGGAAGAATAAGAAAGAATAGAGAATGGAAGGGAGAAAATCACTTTAATCTCCAAAATGGATAAAGCAAGACTTATTCTTAAAAATCAGGCTAACTTCAAGGGTTTCTGAACCCTATACATCTTTTCTCCCTTCAGGATATACCTACAAAATTAATTTTATTTTGCATTTGAGAAGCAACCATGTATCTGCAAGACAAAAAAAATCATGGAAAAGAGTAAATAATATGGAACTTGAATTTGACGTTAATTCTTTCATTGCCTTAATTTTTTTTTTTTAAAGTTGCTCAGTCGTGTCCAACTCTTTGCGACCCCATGGACTGTAGCCTATCAGGCTCCTCTGTCCATGGAATTTTCCAGGCAAGAGTGCTGGAGTGGATTGCCATTTCCTTCTCCAGGGGATCTTCCCAACCCAGGAATCGAACCTGGATCTCCCGCATTGCAGGCAGACGCTTTACCATCTGAGCCACCAGGGAAGCCCATTGCCTTAATACATCGTGCATAATGTCAAAGCACTGTCCAGAAATAAAAATAATTTATAATGATATTATTCACCTATAGCCCAAATTTTTCCTACAAACACCAAAACTATGACTTACTGGTAGGGTCACTTCAATATATGAACAATGTCTTTATCAGTGTACTTACCTGGATTCAACTTCAGGGTACAAAAAGAATAACCTGGAGACAATGTGAAAATTGGATTCCTAGTGCTCTTCCAACATCCTGATACAATATATCTGATGAGAGCTAATGAAGTTGAATTTCCAAGAATATCTCTGAAGATGCTGATTCTGATGGTCTCCTATAATATAACACTGAGTAAACATAAAATAAGACATAAAATTTATTTAAAATTTACATAATTTTCTGATTTCCCATTCTGAGTATATTAAATTAGCCAACAGATAACAAAGAGGTAAATTTTGTATTAATTTCCTGAGGGACTGAGGCAAACCTAAGTATTTTCTTCTACCTAGTATAATCACTTCAACTCATGACTTCCACTAAGAAACGTGATCCCCTAAAGATTCAAGAAAGTAAATTTAATTCTGAACATATGCATCTAATCACTATATGAAATATATACTACTCAGCTTCTCTGATCACATGGTTTTGAGAAAAAACATCATTGTATCAGGCAATATACAAAATATTATCAAATTTTTCTAATGAATATTTAACATTTGATTAGAACATAATGTAATAAGATAAAAGAACAACTTAATAATTTGTAGGAAACATTTAAAATAAATGACTTGAATGTATTATGATAGCACCATATCATCAGTTCAGTTCAGTCACTCAGTTGTGTCCGACTCTTTGCGACCCCATGAATTGCAGCACGCCAGGCTTCCCTCTCCAACCCCAACTCCCCGAGTTCACCCAAACTCAAGTAAATGGAATCGGTGATGCCATCCAGCCATCTCATCCTTTGTAGTCCCCTTCTCCTCCTGCCTCCAATCCTCCCAGCTCCCAGCATCAGAGTTTTTTGCAATGAGTCAACTCTTCGCACGAGGTGGCCAAAGTACTGGAGTTTCAGCTTAGCATCATTCCTTCCAAAGAACACCCAGGACTGATCTCCTTTTGAATGGACTGGTTGGATCTCCTTGCAGTCCAAGGAACTCTCAAGAGTCTTCTCCAACACCACAGTTCAAAAGCATCAATTCTTCGGCGCTTAGCTTTCTTTACAGTCCAACTCCAGTTCAGCCACTCAGTTGTGTCTGACTCTTTGCGACCCCATGAACTACAGCACGCCAGTTCTCCATGTCCATCATCAACTACCAGAGTACACCCAAACCCATGTCCATAGAGTCGATTATGCCATCCAACCATCTCATTCTCTGTTGTCCCTTTCTCCTGCCCTCAATCTTTCTCAGCATCAGGGTCTTTTCAAATGAGTCAGCTCTTCGCATCAGGTGGCTGAAGTATTGGAGTTTCAGCTTCAACATCAGTCCTTCCAATGAACACTCAGGACTGATCTTCTTTAGGATGAACTGGTTGGATATCCTTGCAGTCCAAGGGACTCTCAAGAGTCTTCTCCAACTCCATAGTTCAAATGCATCAATTCTTCAGCATTCAGCTTTCTTCATAGTCCAACTCTCACATCCATACATGACCACTGAAAAAACCATCGGCTTGACTAGATGGACCTTTGTTGGCAAAATTATGTCTCTGCTTCTGTCTAGGTTTGTCATAACTTTCCTTCAAGTATTTTTGGCATAGCTTTGCTCCATCTCAGAAATGCATTTGTTGCACTAATGTGAGTGGTTAGTGTTTTACAGAAATATTTCTACCATTTAATTTTGTTTCTAACTTGCTTTTCTCTATCATATTTTTTCCTTTATTTTATTCATATGGCCTAGATTGATACTAGGATTAACTTTTGATGGATTCATTTGTTTCCTGGTCCTTCTGCTTCACAATCATCTATTGTAAAGTCATCCTATTAACTTTATTGTTAATATCTGTGAAGACAGGTTTTGGGCATTATCTTCTGTTCTATGATATGATTTGACAACTGACATGATTTAGAATGACAAATGGAAAATATCAAGTGTATTTAAAACAACAGTTTTCCAGCTAAGGGCATCCTCTCTTCAAGCTTCAGAATTTCAGCTTCTCTGACTCCTGAGTCTCATCTTGGGTGAAAGGTATGTTCATATATAATCTAATATGATATCTTATTCTAACCTTTTGCTCAGTAGAATGAGTTGAAATAATTTGTTGCTGCTGCTGCTGCTGCTGCTAAGTCGCATCAGTCATGTCCAACTCTGTGCGACCCCAGAGACTGCAGCCCACCAGGCTCCCTGTCCCTGGGATTCTCCAGGTAAGAACACTGGAGTGGGTTGCCATTTCCTTCTCCAATGCACGAAAGTGAAAAGTGAAAGTGAAGTCGCTCAGTCATGTCCGACTCCTAGCAACCCCATGGACTGTAGCCCACCAGGCTCCTCCATCCATGGGATTTTATGTTATTTGTTGATAGCTTCTCATAAAGAAATAATTTTAAAGAAATGATAACCCTCTGTCAGGATCTAAAAGTGATTTCAGGATTTCAGTGCCTCTGAACTGACAGCAATTGTTGCACAAGGTGATTGAGGTGGAAAATGGAAGACAAGAGCTCCATCTTCTCTGTCTCTGATACGTCTTAGAAGCCTATTTCTTCTTGACTAAATATATGATCTTTTTGTTAACACATTTACCTTTAGCCTACAGTGTAGCTTGTTTTACAGAAAAAGTATCTCAAGTAGCATCAACTCTATTTTTGGAAAAATAAGCATTCTATTAAATTTAAGTAGTCTTTTTCAAGGTTACTTTTTCCCCATTGCTTTTTCATTATCAACATATATTCTGTTTTTCTGAACCTACACAAGCTTTATTATTGCATATTTTAAGAAACATTTTCTTAAAGTCCTTAGATTATTCTGTCTATCCATCTCTCAAGATCAGTTTCTGTCATTTCTCTCAATTATCTACATTCTATAAAATTCAAGGATAAACAGCACTAAAAATGCATTTTTTGTGTCATAACTTCACTGATTGAAAAACCTGACCAAGAAATATATAATTTTTATAGTTTGTCTGATTTTAGGGCTTAAATAAATGATACACAATCAGCAAACACAGGAAAATAGAAAAACCATCAGTTACAAATTCTAATTTATATATGAGAGATTTATAGTTATTTATCCTGAGTAGCTTCTTTCCTTAAAGATATTGCTGTGATGTTCTATCAAACTAATGACTAAAAATTATTTTAAAATTTACTCATTTTTTACCTTATATATAAGGAATTTTTTAAATTTAATATTAGTAATTTAGAAATAATCTACATTAATTCTTTTCAGCAGCAACAGTACTATGTTCATTGCAGATAAAAAGTTATAAAAACATATTAAAGTTTCCCAGTTAAGTTTAATTGTGTTCAATAAGGTTCAAAGTGAAGCGAAGTCGCGAAGTCGTGTCCGACTCTTTGTGACCCCGTGGACTGTAACCTACCATGCTCCCCCGTCCATGGGATTCTCCAGGCAAGAATACTGGAGTGGGTTGCCATTTCCTTCTCCAAGGGATCTTCCCAACCCAGGGACTGAACCCGGGTCTCCCACCTTGCAGGCAGACACTTTAGCCTCTGAGCCACCAATAAGGTTATTTGAAGATTAAATAATTTTATTAATTCAATTTCAAAATAACTAGAAATTTTTTGTAAAACATTTTCATTTTATTTTTCTCTCCCCAGCATCATTAATTTTCTAATACCAAGGTTACATCATCTACAGTTTTCAAGCCAGAAACCTGACTCATTTTCACTAATTCTGATTCAAAACCAATCCCTGTAGCTTGTCATTCTACCTTCTAAATACATCTTAAATTCCACCTTACTTACGATCCATACCATCATTATGTAAGTTCCCTATCATTTCACAGACATCTAAATGGTCAGCCTGACTCCTTTTTCTGTCCTTATTACAAGATGAACTATTTATTCTCATTCTCTTTCATTTTTTCTTCTTTGTATAGGCCACAAAGATTTGTTTTTACTTACTCATTAACCCCATATAAGGTAATACAAGTCTTACCTTTTTTTTTCTTTTTAAAAAATTTTTGGCTGTGCGGGTTTTCCTTGCTGCACCCTGGCATTCTATAGTTGTGGGGAGCAGGGCCTATTCTCTAGTTCTGGAGCTGCTTCTCTTTGAAGTGGCTTCTCCTGTTGCAGAGCATGGGATCTAGGGCACAAGGTCCATAGCTGTGGCTAATGGGCTTATTTGCCCTGCAGTTTGTGGAATTCTCCTGGACCAGGGGTCAAGCCCATTACCCCTGAATTGGCAGGCAGATTCTAAACCACTGGACCATGGGGGAAGTCCAAGTCTTACCATTTTATTTTCTTTGATATCTCCATTCTCTAGGTCTAAGATGCTCACTTGCTGTGTGTTTACAGTGCTTTAGTACTTAACATCACAGTACTTATTTTTGCTTATCAAGATGCATACTTGTCTCTACATTCCGTGATGTCAGGCCATATGATTCAATTGTCTTTGCATTTCTACTCAGTTTCACAAGACTGTGGAGCATAGCTCAATCAATACATGTTTGATTTTTAAATGCAGCAGTGGATGAGTTACTGATTTTTCACATATGCTTTCACAGGACTCGATCCGATATGAAGATCTTTTTCTTTGCCTTTATTATGGCTCTCATGGGTGCCATGATTGTAAGTATTGATATATCAGGAAATTTTGAACTTAAGCTCTTAGGACCTATCCTAAAAGTATTTCCTGTTTCTTGTGTTCTGACCTATATGTGCATTTACCTGAGCGTGCTTTAAAATTTTTTTTTAATGTTTTATCGGGACATTTTCCTTGAATTACCTTCATAAATTAATGAGGAATTAGAATATTTCTTGAAAAGACATGCATCTGCATAACACACACAGAATTAAAGTATAATTAGTATAATGTAAAAATAACATTTTTCAAAGATCTCATAATATGAGACTAGAGAGCTGGTAAAAGGTACTTAAATATTAAAAGCTGTAACTCTGACAAATGCCACGAATTCTCAGCTTGTACTGTCATTCACTCCCACATGTCGTTAGGTAAAACTTCACTTCTCTAAATTGCTTTCCACTTCCTCCCTCTCTCTACCTTCTCTTCCTCCTTCTATCATTGTCTTCATCCTTTCTCTATTTTCCTTAAACTTTTTACTCCTGTTAAAAGTAATTGTCCCTTCACTTCATATTCATCATGTCCAGTTACTGAGAAATTACACAAGAAGTTACAATGTCACAAGATATTGAACAAATTCTAGTAAGGGTTTCAAAAACAAATTGGTTATGATATCACTGTAAATCACGTTATTTTCTATGAAATGATAGTTGTAGAAAAATAAAACTTTTAGAAGAACAGAGAAAAATATGATATCAGGCTCTACCAGCATACTAATATTTGAATATCAGTGGCTTTTGAGTTACTTAAACATATCCACATAAAAAATGTTTTTCTTGAGCAAAAACAAAAATAAACTATTCAAATTCACTGCCCTATTCAAAGTAATAGGTTTTTCTCAATTTCACACCCTAAAGAAATTTAAACCACAGTGAATTATTTGAATGTATCAAATTAACATGGCAGTGAACTGTTATTCACTCATTTTAAAGATGTAAGTAAACAACAACCAAAGTATAAACAACAATCAAAACAGCAAAAAAAAAAAAAAATACAGGTTGCCTCTATCAGTCATCTAAGACTTTGCCTCTGTTTGTTTAATTGTGGCAGCTAAGTGCATTTTTGCACTCAATCTAGAATTGTAAAATTAAAATATGTTAACTACTTTACCCCATAACAAATTAAAAGTTTAAAAATAAACTTGCCAACTTTTTCCTCTTTTCTTTTTTCCCCCAGAAAGCTGATTCATCCGAAGAGGTAAGGCACTTTTATTCACTGGAAAAGGTGATAATTAAACATGCATTAAAATTTTAATTTGTTCTTTATTTTACCAGGAACGTCGCCACTTTAGATATAACTCTGTAAGTATTCCCCTAAGAAAATGGTATAGCACAAACATATTTTATTCCCTAGTATTAATTGTAAAAGAAAGACCCACATTCATCTCTGAAATATATTTATACAGCGAATGACTGCAGTCCTTGTTTATGCATTGTTATTTATTTATTTATACATTTATTTCTTGATAATACACTGAGGAAAGTTCTGAACTCCTTAATATTAGTAGCATTTAGATAGAAACTCATAATGCCAACCTAATGTAGCCAATCACTTTCTTAAAAACTCAGATAGGTTTGTTTGATGAGTAATTTGACTTTGCCTAAAGAATCATATTCTTTTGAGCATAATATGCACTTAGAGGAGCATAGAGGCTATAATGGTAGCTTTCAAATTTCTGATTCTTACAGTGGGTGATAAAGTCATAAGGTAAAGTTAAATTGACCATATGATGAGAGAGATCATTTTATTCATTTAACATTTTGCTCCATGAAATGTATCCCTGATTTCTCACACTTTTGGACATGTCTTAACAATGTTATAAGTCTCAAAAATGTATGCTAACTTAACAAGTAGATAATCTTAAAATGGCATCAAATAAAAAGGTTCAGAAGGTTGAATGAAGAACATTTGGATTAACAGAAGTGAATATTACAGAATTAGGGGTTTTAAGAGGCACTATGAACAAAGCTACTGGAGGTGATGGAATTCCAGTTGAGCTATTTCAAATCCTGAAAGATGATGCTGTGAAAGTGCTGCACTCAATATGCCAGCAAATTTGGAAAACCAGACAGTGGTCACAGGACTGGAAAAGGTCAGCTTTCATTCCAATTCCAAAGAAAGGCAATGCCAAAGAATGCTCAAACTACCGCACAATTGCACTCATCTCACATGCTAGTAAAGTAATGCTCAAAATTCTCCAAGCTAGGCTTTAGCAATACATGAACTGTGAACTTCCAGATGTTCAAGCTGGTTTTAGAAAAGGCAGAGGAACCAGAGATCAAATTGCCAACATCTGCTGGATCATCGAAAAAGCAAGAGAGTTCCAGAAAAACATCTATTTGTGTTTTATTGACTATGCCAAAGCCTTTGACTGTGTGGATCACAAGAAACTGTGGAAAATTCTGAGAGAGATGGGAATACCAGACCACCTAACCTGCCTCTTGAGAAATCTGTATCAGGTCAGGAAGCAACAGTTAGAACTGGACATGGAACAACAGACTGGTTCCAACTAGGAAAAGGAGTACGTCAAGCCTGTATATTGTCACCCTGCTTATTCAACTTATATGCAGAGTACATCATGAGAAAGGCTGGACTGGAAGAAACACAAGCTGGAATCAAGATTGCTGGGAGAAATATCAATAACCTCAGATATGCAGATGAAGCACCCTTATGGCAGAAAGTGAAGAGGAACTAAAAAGCCTCTTGATGAAAGTGAAAGAAGAGAGTGAAAAAGTTGGCTTAAAGCTCAACATTCAAAAAAAGAAGATCATGGCATCTAATTCCATCACTTCATGGGAAATAAATGGGGAAACAATGGAAACAGTTTCAGACTTTATTTTTGGGGGCTCCAAAATCACTGCAGATGGTGACTGCAGCCAAGAAATTAAAAGACACTTACTCCTTGAAAGGAAAATTATGACCAACCTAAATAACATATTCAAAAGCAGAGACATTACTTTGCCAACTAAGGTCCGTCTAGTCAAGGCTATGGTTTTTCCTGTGGTCATGTATGGATGTGAGATTTGGACTGTGAAGAAGGCTGAGCGCCAAAGAATTGGTGCTTTTGAACTGTGGTGTTGGAGAAGACTCTTGAGAGTTCTTTGGACTGCAAGGAGATCCAACCAGTCCATTCTGAAGGAGATCAACCCTGGGACTTCTTTGGAAGGAATGATGCTAAGGCTGAAACTCCAGTACTTTGGCCACTTCATGTGAAAAGTTGACTCATTGGAAAAGACCCTGATGCTGGGAGGGACTGGGGGCAGGAGGAGAAGGGGACAGCAGAGGATGAGATGGCTGGATGGCATCACTGACCTGATGGACGTGAGTCTGAGTAGAGTTGGTGATCGACAGAGAGGCCTGGCGTGCTTTGATTCATGGGGTCGCAAGAGTCGGACATGACTGATCGACTGAAATGAACTGAACTGAACTGAAGCTCATTATAATACAACAGTGATCAGCAACAATTCCAGTTATTTGAATTAATAAATGCCTACTCCCTAGAAGGGTGATCAAATCAGTTTACAGCTAATATCATAAAAAAGATTTTAAATCATTTTTGGGAGGTCAGCCATAATCCATGGCTTTGGGTATGATAAAACAACAGAATCATCAACAAACAGAAAAAAAAATCCTATGTTATTTTACTATTTTAAAATTATTTTTCTTACACAAAAAGTAAAACTCTAACTAAAAGTTTGAAAAATAATCCAACAGATGATATAGAAGGAACTACCACATTTATGATGTAAGTTGTTAATAGATATTATTATGAATTATTTGCCCTACATTATCTTAACTCTATGCAATTTTCTCCTCCCTTTTGATGTATGCAGAGAGGTTATTACCCAAGCCAGCAAGGTGGATATATTCCTAATTATCCATACTATCCATATCCATATCCATATCCAGTTGGGTACTAGCTGCTCAGTAATCACGGGACATGAACAAAAAGGTAAGATAAGTTTAATAACATTTCATATTCTCCAGAATTAGGAAGGGTGACAATTAAAACAAGAAAAGTCAAGAGAAAGTCATAAAAACAAAAGCAGCCCCAGTTTAAGAAGTGCAGCCTGGTGTAGCTCTCTTAAACTGTACTTATTTATCTGTGCTGTGCTTAGTCACTCAGTCGTGTCCGACTCTTTGCAACCTCATTGACTCCTCTGTCCATGGCCCACCAGGCTCCCTGTCCATGGGGATTCTCCAGGCAAGAATACTGCAGTGAGTTGCCATTCCCTCCTCCAGAGGATCTTCCCTACCCAGGGATCGAACCCAGATCTCCCACATTGCAGGTGGATTTTTTACCATCTGAGCCACCAAGGGAGCCCAATTATTTATCCAAATGCTTCCAAAGAAAACATCTGTCCTGTGGCTCAAAGACTGAGCACTGGGTATGGGGACACCTGCGTTTGTATCCTGGTCCCCAAAGTCGTATGAAATATCCTTAATCTTTTCTAAAGTTCACTTTTGCATCAGACTCAATAGTAGCATAGTAATAATTACTCATAGAACTAGTGAGCCTTTTAAAAGATGATATGCAAAATTCCTTGAACAGAATTTTATAGAACTGTGACTGCATGTTGCTCTGCCACTAAATCTGCATCAACATATTGTTTAAAACTTTTCCTTCTCAATGCAAACTTTGGAACAACTGCAAAGGCACCAGATTGGAGCTTGTTAGCAATTCATTCTAAAGTAATTAATGGGAGAAGGCAATGGCAACCCACTCCAGTATTCTTGCCTAGAGAATCCCATGGATGGAGGATCCTGGTAGGCTGCAGTCCATGGGGTCGCGGAGAGTTGGACACGACTGAGCGACTTCACTTTCATTTTCTCTTTCATGCACTGGAGAAGGAAATGGCAACCCACTCCAGTGTTCTTGCCTGGAGAATCCCAGGGACGGGGGACTAGTGGGCTGCTGTCTATGGGGTCGCACAGAGTCGGACACAACTGAAACGACTTAGCAGCAGCACCAGCAGCAGTGCCATTAATAACAGAACAAACAATCTGAACTTGTCCTCCCATGTATAAAGCAATCATGGATGATTTTTGATCAAGGAAAAATATAATATTAATGAAAATTTCACTTGACAGAAAAAACATGGATAAAATATAGACTCTGTTTATAAGTGGAGGGACAGGGGATTAAAATTGGTTAGGAAAAGAACGACTTGAAAGAAATATGATAAAGAAGCCTTAAGAAATGGCAATCAGATTTCATGATGCATTGAATGGATGACCAAGGCAGGGAAGGAGAAAAAAAGAAATGGAAGAAAGTGCTCAGAATTTGATTAGCAAATAAATGTTCTCAGGAAATATGCTTTCAGTAGAGACACATGATGCTAATGTTATTTGTCCGTTTCTTGGTTGTTGCTGTTTCCTACAGGGAATTTTGCTTTATGAATACATTTGGTCTGTTAACGTAGGAGATGCTAAAGGAGGTACTTTGGCTATGTTCATTTTGAACAAGAATAGCATTTACATTAAAAGTCCAGGTGAGGTGAGGAGAGGTGAAGTCGCTCAGTGTGTCCGACTCTTTGCGACCCCGTGGACTGTAACCTACTAGGCTTCTCAGTCCATGGGATTCTCCAGGCAAGAATACTGGAGTGGATTAAAAGTCCAAGAGGACTAAAATTCAAACTGACACAGTTTTTCTTATGTGAGAAGTGCAGGGGAAAAAAGATGATAGAAATCATTCTCTGAATTTATCAATAGTCATTTGATATTTTCATGAAGTATCAGGAAAAATGAAAGTGAAAGTGAGATTTGAAGACATGGAAATATAGGAGTTCTTTTAACTTTTGGATGAGAACAATTGAAAATTTTGTCCCTCTGTTACTGTTTTAGGAAAGGATCCAAATGAGATTTGCATTCATTCATTCAACAGATATTTTTAGACCACCCATAGGCATTCACTGAGATAGCCACTAAGGATATAAAAAACATTAAGCCAGAGTCCTGCACTAGACAGCTTCAGTCCAGTCGTTCAGTAATGTCCGACTTTGCGACCCCATGGACAGCAGCGTGCAAGACCTCCCTGTCCATCACCAACTCCTGGAGTTTACTCAGAATCATGCCCATTGAGTCAGTGATGCCATCCAACCATCTCATTCTCTGTCATCCCTTTCTCCTCCTGTCTTTAAGCTTTCCCAGCATCAGGGTCTTTTAAAATGAATCGGCTCTTTATATCAGGTGGCCAAATACTGGAGTTTCAGTTTCAACATTAGTCCTTCCAATGAACACCCAGGACTGATTTCCTTTAAGATGGACTGGTTGGGTCTCCCTGCAGTCCAAGGGACTCTCGAGAGTCTTCCCCAATACCACAGTTCAAAAAGCATCAATTCTTCAGCACTGAACTTTCTTTATAGTCCAACTCTCACATCCATACATGACTACTGGGAAAACTCATAGCCTTGACCAGATGGACCTTAGTCGGCAAAGTAATGTCTCTGCTTTTGAATATACTATCTAGGTTTGTCATAACTTTTCTTCCAAGGAGTAAGTATCTTTTAATTTCATGGCTGCAATCACCATCTGCAGTGATTTTGAGCCCAGAAAAATAAAGTCTGACACTGTTTCCACTGTTTATCCATCTATTTGCCATGAAGTGATGGGCCCAGACGCCATGATCTTTGTTTTCTGAATGTTTAGCTTTAAGCCAAATTTTTCACTCTCCTCTTTCACTTTCATCAAGAGACTCTTTAATTCTTCACTTTCTGCCATAAAGTTGATGTCATCTGCATATCTGAGGTTATTGATATTTCTCCCAGCAATCTTGATTCCAGCTTGTGCTTCATCCAGCCCAGATCTGATTTAATCTGGCCATAAATAGAAATAATTATCAGCTAAAATATCATGTGATAAAGGAGTGATAAGAATGGATGGCTTATATAGACATAGTATATATGGGGAGTTTGGCAAGTTGAGAGGGAGTATAGACAGAAAATAAAGTTCATTGGGAAATTATCAAAATAATTGTGAGAAATAAGAGCTTGAACTAAGAAAAAGTGGTAGTGACAATAGTGATTTAATTTAGAGTCCAATTATATGACCATTTTGGAATGATTTTACTGAATCTTTTATATAGAAATGAATTTACATGGGTACCATTTGGGGTCAAGAATCATTGATGAAGTCAAATCAAGACAAATCCAAAATTAGATAAGGAGAGACTTTATTCAGGATAAACCACTACTATATAGAGAATGCACAAATCACAGAACTCTGCAAGGATTTCAAAAGCAATCAGAAAAGATTTCCCTTTATAGGGTAAAAAAAGATTAAGCAGAGACTTAAGGGAAGTTGGTCTAGACGGGTGAAATGTCTGGTAGAGTTTGACAGAAAAAAGTGTCTACTGTGGTCAGCTGAATCTCAAAATAAGCTGTTAATGGAGCTGCTGCTACTGCTGCTGCTGCTGCTGCTGTCACTTCAGTCGTGTCCGACTCTGTGCGACCCCATAGACCACATTCCACTTTTTAGTGATTGTACAGGCCTAAGAGTAAGCAGAGATCAGGGCACCAGGGAAGGAGAGAAATCTGAGTAACATATGGAGGACACAAAGGAGTGGTACAAATGGGCAGTTGTGAACACTTGGTCAGACACAAAGGAATGTATATGGATATAATATAAAAACAAGTAAGAATAATGTTATTAGCCATGATTTTATCTGTAGTTCAAAGTTAATAAAAAGAATGTTTTCTCTTTATTTACAGGCTCGGTGAGAAGATGTATTTGCTTTGTACTCAGGAAAATTCTTGCCCTCCTGCTGTGTCCATATTCTGGCTTTCAAAGGAAAAAAAAAAAAAAAAGATGCCAATAAGTAGTGTTACATGCAAAACACACTCCTGAGATCATATTAATATTTCTAAACAGTAGTAGTGATATTCTCTGAACTAATTGATTGTGTTCTACTTTCTTCTCTATGTTAAAGTATTTCAAAAATTTTAAAAAACTTACCATAGTAATAAATTGATCTATCAAGCAAATACTGGATATCCCATTTTATTTATTTCCTTGGACTGTAATAACAAAGTAACAAAATTGGTGCTAAATTTACAACAATTTATGTCTTCAGAGCATATTTGACAGAGTTTTGATGGATATAGAGTATAATTGTCTTTGTGGTTTCTCTAATTCTGACATTTATTATCCACCCTTGGCATTTCTTAGTTTGTAAATGTATAGCTTCAATCTATGTATCTGTTTTCACAAATTCAACTTCTACTGCTGGGTTTCTGTCTTCTCACTACAACAATATTCATGTTTGCTTAAGTGCCCAGTTCAGTTCAGTCACTCAGTCGTGTCCGACTCTTTGCAACCCCATGAACTAACTGCAGAACCCCAGGCCTTCCTGTCCATCACCAACTCCCAGACCTTGTTCAAACTCATGTCCATTGAGTCAGTGATGCCATCCAACCATCTCATCCTCTGTTGTCCCCTTCTCCTCCCGCCTTCAATCCTTCTCCCATCAGGGTCTTTTCCAATGAGTCAGATCTTTGCATCAGATGGCCAAAGGATTGGAGTTTCAGCTTCAGCATCAGTCCTTCCAATGAATATTCAGGACTGATTTCCTTTAGGATTGACTGCTTTGACTCCTTGCAGTGTTATTTTAATTTTAAAATATTCTGTATTTTAAAAATTTCAATCCATGCTGTTGGCATGAAATCATCTAAATAGAAATCAATATCTTGCCTTTCACTTTAATTGTACTTATCAAAGAAATTGATTCCTTCTTTTATTGAAGTATAATTGATTTACAATATCCAGTTAGTTTCAGATGTATAGCACAGTGATTCAGTATTATGTATACATGCTGAATGAATATTTGTATAGTCATGTATTCATTCTTTATTCATTCTTTTTCAGATTCTTTTTCCAAACAGTTTACTATAAAATATTGAGTAGCATTCCCTGTGCTATAGAGTAAATCCTTATTGTTTGTCTGTTACATATAGTAGAGTATCTATGTTAATCACAGCTTCCTGATTTTTACATCCCCTTCCTTTTCCCTCCCCATGAGTTTGTGTTCTATCTGTGCATCTATTTCTGAAATACTCATTTTAGCATGCAGCTTGGAAGAAAATGTCAACTACATGTTGCCTGTAAATATAAGCAGCTAAAACTCTATAAATTAAGCTCTGTCATAATTTTAGGTGATAGTAAACTTCATTCACTAAAATACATGGAAACAAGTTTACACTTCCTGAGAAGATCACCCAAACTGAGAGACAGCCGTCAGTTTCCAAAGGCTTGCACACAACAGAGAGGCGTAGTGTTGGACCAAAGACATTCGCAGAACACAAAAAGAGTCCTCAGGCTGAGATGCTGATGAAAGAATCAGAGCGTGAGGGAAGGAAGTAGATACTGAGTTATTTGTGTGTGTGCTCCCTCAACTGCCCTTTCACTCTCCACGTACACACTCTACTGTGTGAAAAATGCCTGAACATTAACAACTCCAATACAGAACTTTCTGTTGTGCCCCTCCCCCGTTTCAGTTCATTTCACTGCTTAGTTGTTCAGATTCAATGCATAACAAAATCCTTGAGTTTGTTTCCACTGATCTTCACTCTTTATGTATGACCAATACATATCTGGTAAGTTCTAACTCTAATATTATATATAATATATATATATATATATATAGATTATATACATAAATTTATGCTCAGTAGCTCAGTTGTGTCCTACTTTTTGCAACCCCATGGACTATAACCCACAGGCTCCTATGTCCATGGGATTTTCCAGGCAAGAATATTGAAGCGAGTTGACATGCCCTCCTCCAGGGTTTCTTCTCAACCCTGGTCTCAAACCTGCATCTCCTGTGTCTCCTGCATCTCATACACTGGCAAGAGAATTCTTTACCACCGAGTTGCCTGGGACGCCTATATGAATTTGAAACATACAATACTGCTATCTGTAGGCACTAAGCTGTATAGTTCAGTTCAGTTCAGTCACTCAGTCGTGTCCGACTCTTTGCGACCCCATGAATCACAGCACACCAGGCCTCCCTGTCCATCACCATCTCCCGGAGTTCACTCAGACTCACGTCCATCGAGACAGCGATGCCATCCAACCGTCTCATCCTCTATCGTCCCCTTCTCCTCCTGCCCCCAATTCCTTGAGCACCAGAGTCTTTCCCAGTGAGTCAACTCTTTGCATGAGATGGCCAAAGTACTGGAGTTTTAGCTTTAGCATCATTCCTTCCAAAGAAATCCCAGGCTGATCTCCTTCAGAATGGACTGGTTGGATCTCCTTGCAGTCCAAGGGACTCTCAAGAGTCTTCTCCAACACCACAGTTCAAAAGCATCAATTCTTTGGCACTCAGCCTTCTTCACAGTCCAACTCACATCCATACATGACCACAGGAAAAACCATAGCCTTGACTAGACGGACCTTAGTCGGCAAAGTAATGTCTCTGCTTTTGGATATGCTATCTAGGTTGGTCATAACTTTTCTTCCAAGGAGTAAGCGTCTTTTAATTTCATGACTGCAGTTACCATCTGCAGTGATTTTGGAGCCCCAGAAAATAAAGTCTGACACTGTTTCCACTGTTAGTAGCTGTATAGTATGTGTTCAGAATCTATCATTCATGGCTAAAACTTTGTACCTTCTGTCCCTGGCAAACACAGCCACAGTCTACTCATGCTTCTCTAAGCGTGGTGATTTTAAATTTTACCAATAAATGAGATCATACAATATCAGTCTTTTCATGTCTGACTTATTTCAGTTAGCACAGTATCCTTTAGGTCTATCCATAATGTCTCAAATGGCTAATTGTCCCTTTTTTAGTGCCGCTGTTCTTAGTGGCTCAGTCATGCCCAACTCTTTACGAACCCATGGACTATAGCTCACCAGGCTCCTCCGTCCATAGGGGTTCTCCAGGCAGGAAAACTTGAGTGGGTTGCAATGCCCCCCTCCAGGGCATCCTTCCAACTCAGGGATTAAACCCAGGTCTCCTGCATTGCAAGCAGATTTTTTACCAGCTGAGCTACCAGCAAAGCCCCTTTTAATTCTAAATATAATAATATCTATTTTTATAACATCTATATAAATAGATATATTTATTTTAAATATAATAATGTATATTTCATGTGCATAATACATTACTCTCTCCATTCATGTGTCAATCCACATTCAAATTATTTCTATGTCTTGGCTATTGTAAACAATGATGTGAAGAACACGAAAGGGCACATCTAACTTGGACACCTTGATTTAAATTCTTTCAGATAATTACTCAGAAGTGGGATTATTGAATCAGATGTTAGCTTTATTTTTAATTTTTTAAGGTAATTCCATAATATCTTCCTTAAGGGTTGCACCAACATATATTTCTACAATACCCCAGAGCTCTCTTTTCTACAGTCTCAATAACATTTGTTTTCTTTTTTTAACAGCCATATTAATAAGGAATCTTAGATATTAGCCTTCAATTTTCCTCCTTCAGTGGTTTGTGGTGATGTTGTCATATACTTTCAGTTCAGTTGCTCAGTCGTGTCCGACTCTTTGCGACCCCATGAATCACAGCACGCCAGGCCTCCCTGTCCATCACCAACTTCCGGAGTTCACTCAGACTCACGTCCATTGAGTCCATGATGCCATCCAGCCATCTCATCCTCGGTCATCCCCTTCTCCTCCTGCCCCGAATCCCTCCCAGCTCAGGGTCTTTTCCAATGAGTCAACCTTACTTTTATTAAAACACAAACCATATATATTATTACTTTTATTTTTAAAATATTTACCTTTTAAGAGTTTTCAAACCTAGATAATTGAGGCGTTTCCTATTCATCCCCATATTTACCATTTTCAATGTTCTATTAAGAAGCTAAAGATTCCCATGTGTTATTACTTTACTTCTGCCTGAATGACTTTCATTAAATGTTACTTCTAAGGCTAGCATAATGATCATAAATTTGCTCAGGTTTGTGATCTGAAAAAGGTTTTTTTGGTCTCCATTTTAGAATATTTTCACTCATAGAATTTGTTTGACAGATATTTTCTTTTCAGTACTTAAAATATTCCACCACCCTTTCTTGGCTTATTTTGAGAAATCAGTTATCATTAATGTGCTTGTGGCCCTGTATAACACATACACTTTTTTCTCTAGATACTTTCTTTTTAAGACTAGTAGAAGAATTCCCTGGAGGTCCAGGGTGCATGCTTTCACTGCTGAGGCTAGATTTGAGGACAGGTTCCATCCCTGTCACTGAACTAAAATCCCATAATTCATGTACTGCTGTCAAAAGAAAGAAATGGCTAGGAAATCATTTGTTTATGATGTGTTTGGTGTGGTCTTTTTGATGCTTTGCAGTCATAATTTGTTGTCCTCTTGATGAGTTGCAGGTTTCCTAACATTTGGACATTATTTGTTCATTGATTTATCCAAATATTTTTTCTTCCTTCCCTTCCTTACTTCAGCACAATTATATATGTATTATATATGTACTATACAAAATATATGGGTTCCTTTTGAGATTCTCGTTGAATCAGCTCACTGAAGCACTGTTTCTTTTCATTCTTATTTTTTTCATCGTGATTTTGTACAGTTCTATTTTGGATAGTTTCAAGATTCCTAATCTTTTATATTCAGTATTCTTTCAAGTTCCCTCATCTTTTTTCCTAAAACATGCTATTAATTACATTCACTGTACTTTTTCTAGTCAAAACAATATTTTTCAAGAAGCTCATGCTTTCCTCTACTTGAATGTATAAAATATAGTTTCAATAAGTATTTATATAATTTTTTTCTAATTCTATTATTTCTGTCATATCTGAGTTTGTTTCTATTCATTGAATTTCCTCTTCATTCTGAGTTATTTCTTCCTTTTTTTGGCCCATGCTTGATTATTTTGATTTGGTATTAGACATTGTTCTTTTTCCATTTAGAGGGTAGTAGATATACTTTTATTCTTATAAATGCTATTTTTTTCTGAGTTATTTAACAAGCAGGATAAACCCAGTCCCTGATATGCAATCAGCCCCAGAAGCTGAATTCCAGAGCAGAAGGCCTTTAAATTTCTCAAAATGCCCTTAAAATCCAGCATAATCAGGTTCTTTTGATTTCTCTGATCTCAGTTCCAAGCAAGATCTCAATTTAAACAACACTGTCCTATTTGCTTTAATATCATTATTAACAGTATTATTATTTTAGTATTATAAGCATGCTTCCATCTCATGGTCTAGATTAGAGTACTCTTCTCATAGCTGTCAATAACATTGACTTCTTTACTGCCTTCAAGTTTTTACTTTCTTGTCAGGAAGACATTTCCTAGCACATTAACATTGAATATCCCATTTCTAGAAAAATTTCCTATCCCTTTCCTCTATTTCTACTTTCTTCTTTTCTTCATCAGACCAATGATGTATGAGTTATCATGTTTTATCTTACTTGCCAGTTAATGTATAGTATATCTTCCATGAAGACTGAGATTTCTTTTTCTTCATGGCCCAATTCTATTTGGATAAAAGAGTTCCTGACACACATTAGGCAATCAATAATTACTTGTTAAATATACTATACTTATATTTTTTAAAGGGAAAATACATTTACATAAACACTCTAAGGGTTGTATTTTACAATATTTGCGGGCAATTTTGTAGCTATAGTCAAATTCAAACATGATCTAAAACTAAACATAAGGAATATTAAATGCACTGTCTGTGAAAATATGAGGGAGGAGCATTCTTGAGCAGAGGAAAAATGAAATCAAAAACACATGAAACTTCATAGTGCTTTCAGGAAAGTTGCTAATGAGACAAAGAGAAATGGAATGAGACAAAGAAAAATGGAATGACAAATGTCTGCTGTATGACATTTGAATGCTCTTGAATTATATGCTATGGATTATCAATATTACCTTACTCAGGATAAGAAGCCAGAGAAAAGTATTGAGGCAGTTAAGTTGCCTGATACATCTATTATTTTTTTCAAATGTAAAACTGTTGTAGAAAATGTATTTTGAAACTGACAGCTAAAGATTAGATTTTAATTTATGAAATTCAAGACAAACTACATATCTTTATCCATGCAAGAGAGGATGAACTGACTTACAAAGGCAGTGCCTTAAAAACATTTGGAAGAAGAAGTCATAAATAGGACATCTTTCCAAAAGCTTAGCCATCATTGTGAAAAAGCAACGGTTAATGTGATTTATTGGAAGCAGAGAATGAAGAAATGGTATCTGAAAAATAAGTGAAAACTAAAGGTCATAGTTGGAGATAGAAATGGAAACCCACTCCAGTACTCTTGCCTGAGGAATCCCTTGGACAGAGGAGCCTGGTGAGCTACAGTCCATGGGATCGCAGAGTCAGACACAACTCACACACACACACACACACACACACACACACACAAAGATCACTGTAGACTGAGGGAATAAACAAATGCAAACAAAACAAGTTTAATATTTAAGAGAAAGAAACAACTACAAAAATAAAGTCTTAGAAAAGGAGAAGGAAGAAGATGGATACTCATAGTAGTAACTGGCCACTTATAAAAGCTTTTCTAGAATTCAAAAATATTAAAAAGCATGGTTATATGATTTCCAGTCTCTCTGAAATTAGCAGTAACAACTAAGAATCATGCTGAATGCAATGAATTCTGTCTGCAAAATTAAGAATTTACCTAACTCCATGCCACTCCAGATATTAAGGGTAGTTGTTGGAATGACAAAGTTGGTTTAAGTCAGGTCACCTCCACTGTGGAAGAAAAAATGATTTGATGAGTAGCTCCATAGGTGAAAATAATTTGCTGGCAACAATTAAGAACAGATAAAGGGAGACATTATTTTTAAAAATTCATGTTGTTAAAATGTGAGTTCATTTTGGTTATGATTTCTACTCCACTTGTGTGAAACCTATAGGATGAAGCTATGTTAAGACATGTTCAGTTCAGTTCAGTTCAGTTGCTCAGTCATGTCCAACTCTTTGAGACCCCATGGACTGCAGCACACCAGGCCTCCCTGTCCATCACCAACCCCCAGAGTTTATTCAAACTCATATCATTGAGTCAGCAATGCCATCCAACCATCTCCTTCTCTGTTGTCCCCTTCTCCTCCCATCTTCAATCTTTCCCAGCATCAGGGTCTTTTCCAATGAGTCAGTTCTTTGCTTCAGGTGGCCAAAGTATTGGAGTTTCAGCTTCACAATCAGTCCTTACAATGAATATTCAGGCCTGATCTCCTTTAGAATGGACTGGTTGGATCTCCTTGCAGCCCGAGGGACTCTCAAGAGTCTTCTCCAACACCACAGTTCAAAATCATCAATTCTTCAGCACTTAGTTTTCTTTCTAGTCCAACTCTCACATCCATACATGACTACTGGAAAAACCATAGCCTTGACCAAATGGACCTTTCTTGGCAAAGTAATGTCTCTGCTCTTCAATATGCTGTCTAGGTTGGTCATAACTTTCCTTCCTAGGAGTAAGACATTTTAGATAGTTTAAAATTGAGTCCCAGTGGCCAATGTGGAGTTCCACATTAGTTGTTCTGAAATATCTGTGTAGGACTGGGAGTGTGTTGGGGTGATAAACTAAGTTATCTCTTTAGATGGGACGTTTGATGGCCAACGTACCACATTGAAACAGAAAGAATAACCAAAATCAAGACCTCACCCCAGGGATAACCACTGCTCCTTAAAAAGAGCCCACCAAGCTGAGTGACTTGAGAGCTCTTCCCAGGAAAACACAACTTTATGCTATTGAGAGTTGTTACAGAGACCCGGCCCTGGCAGCCTTGGGAGAACAGAAGTGACCTCCCCCTCACACTTGTTCCAAACCCGTTGCCTGACCAGAGGCCACTGCTCCTGCTGAGATGCCTCCTTCTGGAATCCTCCTTGGTGTGGTTCTTACTTCATTGTCTCTACTTTGACAATTCTGTGTTGTATGCTAATAGTGTGTAATAAGCTAAGTGATTCACAAATTCAATGTTTGCTACTCTTTCATATGCCTCCAATATACGATTCTTGTCTGTATTACTTTGAGAAACACAGAAAATCTGGCATTAGGAGAAATTACTGGGTCAGTGGTTTCTAAATTCCATATACTCTAATCATTTCTTATTGTTTGAAAACCACAGTTTGTGTGCTGTAGATCTTACACAGGTTCATGTATTGAAGATAAAACTTTTAATCAACAGCTAAATAGAAAAAAAAAAAAGCAGAAATATGAATCCAGGAAGCTGGAAATTTATTTTAAACAAGTGAAGTTTTAGAGTCAGAAGGGTCTGTTCTGCCACAAACAGTTTGTACTTGACTTTTGAGGGCACTGTATGCCTTCCATGTAGATGAAAGTCTGAGGTCATAGAAAAGCAACAGAAAAAGCAACGGTGAAAACCAATCATTTCAGACTGTGGGTTTAAATATTAATACCTTAAAAATTATTAAATCCTAGTGGGACCATTCATTTTAATTTAAATATATCTTTCTTTGCTTTTTAAGAGATATTTGTAAGCCTTGAGTTCATATTTTCACTAATCCTTTGTTAAATTCTTTAAACTGAGAACTTAAGGAACTATCGTGTTAGATATTTAGATAAAAATGCAAAATCAGAAAGTCATGTTGAAACAACTTGATATTTTTACAACTTTTAGTATGATCTATGAATTTGCAGTTCCAACAAGCTCTAAGGTGATACTCATTCTGACAGTCTCATATACCAGTCTGAGTGAAAGTGGATTCAAAAATATAATTTGAAAAAGCCAAATAAATAACTTAACTCTACACCTAAAGCAACTAGAAAAGGAAGAAATGGAGAACCACAGAGCTAGTAGAAGGAAAGAAATCATAAAAATTAGGGCAGAAATAAATGCAAAAGAAACAAAAGAGACCATAGCAAAAATCAATAAAGCCAAAAGCTGGTTCTTTGAAAGGANACAGGGAGGCCTGGCGTGCTGCGATTCATGGGGTCGCAAAGAGTCGGACACGACTGCGCGACTGAACTGAACTGAATGTCCATTGAGTTGGTGATGCCATCCAGAAATCTCATCCTCTGTTGTCCCCTTCTCCTCCTGCCCTCAATCTTTCCCAACATCAGGGTCTTTGCAAATGAGTCAACTCTTTGCATCAGGTGGCCAAAATATTGGAGTTTCAGCTTCAGCATCACTCCTACCAATGAACACCCTGGACTGACCTCCTTTAGGATGGACTGGTTGGATCTCCTTGCAGTCCAAGGAACACTCAAGAGTCTTCTCCAACACCACAGTTCAAAAGCATCAGTTCTTTGGCACTCAGCTTTCTTTATAGTCCAACTCTCACATCCATACATGACTAGCGGAAAAACCATAGTCATGACTAGACAGACCTTTGTTGACAATGTAATGTAATCAGTAGCATTAGAAAATACTGAAATCATGATAGTAATATCTTTGTTGTCTGTTCTTTAATCATTCCTCAATGATTAAAGAAATCAGTCCCACTAGATAATTTTGTATCATTGTACATGGTTTATATTTCAACCTAAATTTCTAGTTGGAACTTCAAATTTAACATTTTTAAAACTAAGCTTCTAAAAGTATGCTGCTGCTAAGTCACATCAGTCATGTCCAACTCTGTGTGACCCCATAGATGGCGGCCCACCAGCCTCCAGTCCCTGGGATTCTCCAGGCAAGAATACTGGAGTGGGCTGCCATTTCCTTCTCCAATGCATGAAAGTGAAAATGTGAAAGTAAAGTTGCTCAGTTGTGTCTGACTCTTCGTGACCCCATGGACTGTAGCCTACCAGATTCCTCATTGTAACTCTAATATAAAGGAAAATTTTTAAAATAAAATTAATTAATTAAAGGGGGAAAAAACTAAGCTCCTAATGGTTTTCCCACAAACCAGATCCTCCCTCAACATCTGTCATACCAGTAAGTAGTAACTACATTATTCTAGATGATCAAACCAAAAATCTGGATAATTATTTACCTTTTCACACCTCACCTTTAATCTATTAAATTCTACATTCTCTAAGTTTCAAAGTATATCTAAAATGCTACCATTCCTCACTATTCCATCTGCTGATATAATCACTTGCCTATATTATTACAGTAGGCTCCAAATTGATCATATTTCTTCTCTTACCCCTTCAGTCTACTTTTAGTCGATAATCCCAAGTTATCTTCTATTTGACACCATCTTCCAATCAGTGTAACTGTTTTCTTAAAATCCTTTCAATATTGAAGAATCTTGTATTATGGGTCCCATTTTTCCCTCTGACTTTGTTTCAGCTAAATTTACTATTTTTCAGCCATGTTGTTTTATCCAGTATTTTTCAAATTTGCCAAGCTGATTCATAAATCAGGGCCTTTGCAGATGAGTTTTTCCTGAACTATCTACAGTAAAATGTTTTCTTCTTCAAGTTTTTGCTATTTCGCTCATGGAGACATTCCTTGGTCACACTATCTAAGAGTGACCACCTCATCCCTATTAATACTTCCTGTACTCTCTCTGAAATTTGCCCCTTACCATGCATGATGATGAAACAAACGATGTGTTATTTATCATGGAATCATCTCTCTCAACCAGTTGAAATATAAGCTCCTTGAAAGCAGAGATTTTTCATTTGTGTATGGCTTTCTCCTAGATGCTTAGAAAATTCCTGGCGCATTCTCAAGAATTACTCACGGAATAAAGAAAAAAATCTTAACTACATTTGCAACTTCAGTATCTGTTCAACTATTTCATTTGTCACATTTATTAAAAAGCTCAAGTGTGTTGAAGATTTGGGAGACCTTTTCACAGATGGTTCAAATCTCAACCAAATAGGAACAGATTGGCATTTACAAGGTAAATAATGTGATAGAAAGGCATTTCCAGTCAGAATGATCATGGACATTTCATGGTGCCCTGGAAAGATTGTGAATGTGGAATATGACATGTCGAGAAATGAGGGCAGAAAAATTTCCTGAAAAGATCTTGAATGACATTGAATTCTACTTAAACATCTTGAACATTACCCTAGATAGTATACAAAACCTCAGAAATATTTTGATGCAATAAAACTGCTTGTTACATTGATTTTATTTATTTATTTATTGTTGTTACATTGATTTTAGAAAGAAAATATTTGTGAGGAAGTTAATGGAAAATGCACTTTGGAGAGAACAGATGAGAGGTTACAAGATGTATTAGAAAGTTGCTGATAAGTATCTAAGCAATGGAAGATAAACTGGCACAGAAAAAAAGTAGGTCATATGTAGTTACCAACTCACTTTATATAAATTATTTTTAATTATTTTAATATTGGCTTTCCTGGTGGCTTAGCTGGTAAAGAATCTGCCTGCAATGCGGAAGACCTGGATTTGATCCCTGGGTTGGGAAGAAACCCTGAAGGGAAAGGCGACCCATTCCAGTATTCTGGCCTGGAGAATTCATGGACTGGATAGTCAATGGAGTCATAAAGAGTCAGACATGACTGAGCGACTTTAACTTAAGATTTAAGACAATATTATAAATTGGATTAAATATAGATAGTATTATTTGGCAGATTCTGAAACTAATGAGAAAAGTTAAAAAAGTAAATACTTATAAAAGTTACTGCTAGCTAGTAGAAGAGCTGAGTTTCCCAGTGTATTACATAGACTTGCATACGGCTAACTCCATTTTTAGACTTGCCAAATGATAAGCAGTGAATAGGAAGAATGTATTTTTTACTTATAAATGAAATTTTAATTAACATATCCAAAATATAATTTTAGATGCTTCTTTAAAATGGTAGTGACTAGAAGAGGCTCTGTGGTATGTCTAGGCAAAAAATAAACAAAAAAAGCCTTATGCTGAGCCTCATAACTAGTATTAAAATGTGGAAGAGCTGAGCTACACAAACATGAAATATAGATAATCATGACATATTATAAGCCCCGCATTACTTGTTATCATGTTCTAAATCAAACTGAGTAGAAGCATTCCTTGGAATATGGGGTACAAAAATTCGATAGAAAAGCAATTCTAATCATCATACTTCTTAGAATTCAAATTCTGTTCAGGTATTTCAAACCACAGGATTACCATATTATGGAGGAACAAGGTATAAATAGTGCTGTGCTAATCCATCAGAGATATTCCATTGCCTGGACTACTTGTTTTTCTTTTAGGAAACGAGGTAATATTTTCATTTATCTTTTTGCTATTCTATGTACCTTGTAATATTGTAAAACCTAATAGCATTGTTCCAAAAAGTATTTTTTAAAGAAACTAATGTCAGTGTACCTTAAGAGTCTTTGAGAAATTGTTTGATAGCTAACATAGCTACTGATTTATCTCCTTTTCAGTGTTTCTTAAAAAATTAACATACAGATGCTAGAAATTGTTATACTGCTCCATCTTATGGTGAAATGCCACAGTTTTATTTTAAGGATGAGCTAATCATAATGAGGTTTTTGAAAATCCAGGGTGCTGCACATTAGATGTATGGCCTCCTGGATCACTTTCTTCATCTGTTAATCAGACACAAGTACCTAACAAAATTGTTCCACAGACTAGAGAAAATTTACAACACACCTAGCACAATGTCTGGCAATAGCGGATGCTTCATAACTACAACTATTTCTATGGCTCTCATTTATTAATAAGATAAAAGCATTTATTTAACTCTTAGTTAATATTTGTCCATGTTCCAGTTTCTTTCATCCATGGAAAATAAAATATCTTAAGTAAAATTGAGGTAAGTGGCTATATATAATGAACTTATTTCAAAATTTTAAATTATAAAATTTATTTATCATCTTATTTTAAAACATTGTCATTATGAAATGCTTATAAAGTGAATGTCATGTGCATTATCCTGTAAAAGGAAACAAGAATATCTGAGATTCTTTAGTAGGAATGATAAATTAATAACAAAAGCAGGCAATGCTAATCTTAAGACAGAGAATAATTCCCATGCATACACATTCTCTAAATTTGCACAGGCAAAGATCACCAGCAAATTTAACAATTTTGAGTCAAATAAAATCTTGCCATTTAAAAATAATTGATTTCAATTTGTAGATTTACAGATTAAAACACAATTATATGTCAAAAAGGCATTAGAATAACTTTATTTCACTTTTCAGTTCTTTGTTTATGCACTGGAAAAGTTGCATTGATATGTAGTCAGCAAACCTTGGGGACTTATATGTGGTCATAGTATTAGAGATTGAGCTGGAGGGGATCTTAGAAATCAAATCTTCTTAGTTAAGAATCTCGTTTGCTGGTTATTCTGTCAGGTTCAATGATATTCAGTGACTTGTTCAAGGTTCAGCAGCCTGTCCCAGGCTGAGCTGGGATCAGCAGGCTTCTTGTCCCCAGTACAGTGTTATTTTCACCTGCCAATTCTTCCCCTTATGAGGGAGGCAGGCTCCATGTTTTGGCTCACCTGAAATCTGATTTTAAAAAGATTTCTGTTGTTTTTTGCATTTCTGATATGACTCTCCATAAGATTTAAGAAGAATTGTAAAAAAATATGGCCTTATTAGTATAAACATCATTATTTTTCATCACTGTTTCTTTATGTCTGGAATAGTACCTGACATAGCAAGTAGTCATTGAATAAGTGGGTAAATTAATAAATAAATTAGCCATTTATACATAGAGTCAATTATGCCACTAATTTGGTATGCCCAAATGAGCCTCCACAATTTAGAAACTAAGATTTTACATTTCCTTGTCCAGATTTTACATTATATTGTGTTAATTTCTTCTTGTAAAGAACTCAGAGTATTCAACTCCATGTGTTTCTCAATGAATCTACTTTATCAGTCTTCTTTTCCCTTTTCTAATTATCTGAAGATAATTTAATACATAATTAATGAGGAAATATGTGATTATAAGGAGAGTAAAACAGTTATTAATTAGCTTCTTATCTATATCACAGGACAAAGTAAACATGAAGTTCTTCATTTTTACCTGTCTTTTGGCTGTTGCCCTTGCAAAGCATGTAAGTATAATAAGATACAGATGAGAATATATTATGTAAATATAAGAATATTAAATTGTTTATTAGGATAATGTCAGGGGTAGACACAGGGAATAGAGAGGAAGTGTATAAACTTTGAAACCTATAATCAAAGATGGCCTTGGCCCTGCCTTATGAAAGTTATAAAGATAGACAAAAATACCACTTCCAAAGTGTTCTCCTTCTAGGATTGGAAAGATTTTTAGTTCTAAGTTAAAAAGCATACACTTTCTTCCATAAACATTTGAATTTATTGGGGAAATATTTTCACTCCAAGAATCACTTCTTAAAAGTAAGAAACATGAAACCATGACAAGGACATTTTTTAAAGTTCAGGAGAGTCACAGAGAAAATATAGATTCCCAAACCATCTCTCAAGCATATGTCAGAATTTCATCCATCTTGACTCCAGTAGCTCAGCAACAATGATACTTTGATAGGAAACAGGGATGTGCTGAATAGTGCTAACTTTAGGAGTTAGGCTTCCCAGGTGGCTCAGTGGTAAAGAATCCACCTGCAATGCAGGAGACTCCAGTTCCATCCCTGGGTCAGGAAGATCTCATGGAGAAGGAAATGGCAACCCACTCCAGTATTCTTGTCTGGAAAATTCCTTGAACAGAAGAGCTTGGCAGTCTACAGGCCGTGAGTTGCAAAGAGTCAGTCATGACTGAGAGACTAAACAGCAACAACAACTTTGAAAATGACTTGCCAGATAACCTAATGCAAAGTCAACCCTTCATTTCTCAAAGCAACATCTTCTAGTGAGAATGTTACAGAAATATTCATACCATACAATGATAAAGAAGGACTAGGTGCTTCACATGAAGCACTTTGAAGATACAGGCTTGTAATCTGTTAGCTCCCTCAGGAGCAACTGGGTTCCTTCCCTTACCCTGCAGCCTGTGCTGCCAACACCTCTCCCATGCCTAGTTCTCACTCAGTTCAGATTGGGCTTTTCTTGCGGCTCAGTTGCTAAAGAATCCACCTGCAATGCTAGAGGGAGAAGGCAATGGCACTCCACTCCAGAACTCCTGCCTGGAAAATCCCATGGACGGAGGAGCCTGGTAGGCTGCAGTCCATGGGGTCGCTGGGGTCGGACACGACTGAGCGACTACACTTTCACTTTTCACTTTCATGCATTGGAGAAGGAAATGGCAACCCACTCCAGTGTTCTTGCCTGGAGAATCCCAGGGATGGGGGAGCCTGGTGGGCTGCCGTCTGTGGGGTCACACAGAGTCGGACACGACTGAAGTGACTTAGGAGCAGCAGCAGCAATAGCAATGCTGGAGGACTGGGTTCGATACCAGGGTGGGGAAGATCCCCTGGAGAAGGGAAAGACTAACCATTCCAGTAGTCTGACCTGGAGAATTCCATGGACTACACAGTCCAGAGGGTCGCAAAGAGTCAGATGCTTTCATTCACTTTCACTTTTCAGATGTACCGTTTCATCAGGGTGATCAGAGTTCTTTGCTTCCTTTCCATTTCCACACCTCACACATCAATCTTGAAAAGTTTCTGTTAGTCTCTAAATTTAAAGCCAAACCAAGAGCTTAGCTATAGTAAGAATTCCAATTAGGTGAATACAAGAGAAAATAAGCTTCAGTGGTCAATCTTACACTAAGTTTCATTGTTTCTTATTTACAATCTTCTAGTCTTAATTAGGAGAAGGCAATGGCAACCCACTCTAGGACTCTTGCCTGGAGAATACCATGGACGGAGGAGCCTGGTAGGCTGCAGTCCTTGGGGTGGCAAAGAGTTGGACACGACTGAGTGACTTCACTTTCACTTTTCATTTTCATGCATTGGAGAAGGAAATGGCAACCCACTCCAGTGTTCTTGCCTGGAGAATCCCATGGTGGGGGAGCCTGGTGGGCTGCTGTCTATGGAATTGCACAGAGTCAGACACGACTGAAGCGACTTAGCAGCAGCAGTCTCAGTTAGTCTTCTCTGTAAATCAGTAATTGTCCTCAATCTTTCCCTTAATAGTAATTAAATCTAGCAATTAACAAAAACTAAATAAAACAAAATATTATTATATTATAAACATTTTAAGATTCTGTAGCACATGTGCACATACATTATATTTTAAACTGTAATAGGATAAACTAAGAACCAACACTTCCTAAAAGTAAGAGCTACATTAAGCTATAAAAAGGATTTGTTTGACGTACAGAATGATTTGCTGGTAATAATATAGATATAATATTATAATAATAGTGAAAAAATTCAACTAAATATCATGCATTTCCAGAAACAAATTCCTAAAAGTCTTTTTCCATCAAAACAACAGGAATAATGATAAAAACAAAACAAAATAATGAGATACTTTGGCATTTTAAATCTACCATAAAACTGAAAACTGTATTTGCTTTTGTTTGTAGAAGATGGAACATGTCTCCTCCAGTGAGGTAAGATACTTCAGTATCAACAGAAAATTTTTTCAGTTAGTAAAAACAGAATATGTCCTAAACTATTGTTTTTAAAATAATTTTTCACCAGTGAGTCTAGAACTATAGAATTAGAGAAAATTGGAAGTGCAACCATAATGAAAAGGTATATAGAGAGGAATAAAGACCAAAAATCTACACATTCAAATCACCAAGATTAGATTAGTACATTTTTTTCTGAAGATGTCTCAATATTAATGAAGTATGTTCACAAGTCATGATGAATATTTTGTGAGTACAGTGACAGGGATCCATTCTATGTTTCTGCAAAAAGGACTAAAGCTTTTCTGGAGTCATATCACATGCTACTTCCTAAATGACTTCCCAGCTATGGATACATAACAGGTTCCCACAGTCATCGCCAGTGTCACCTAAGCATTTTCTTATTTTCCTGTGATATGTTTAATTTCTCTTAAAAAGACAGAAGAAAAAATGTGATAATAATAAAGTGAAAAACACTGAAAATTGTACAGAGGAAATAGAAAAACTGTTCTTTCTTCCCTGTGGATGATACTTGGGAAAGTTTTTGATTCAGATATTCATAACCCAAAGCACAATGCAAAATGAGTTAGGTATATGAAATATAACAGTTATGCAGAGGTAGTGAAACTTCAGTTAATTTTGTTCTGTAATTCAGGTAAAGACTAATATGGTATCTACCCCATGGATAATGGTTGTAGATCAATAATGATTAAGCTAATATGAATTCAATTTAGGTAAATGAGTAATATTGTCTTTCTTTTTCTAAGGAATCTATCAATATCGTCCAGGAAGTAAGTACCAAACTCTTAAGTCAAATATTTTAACTTTCTTTATTTAATCAAAGTTATAAAATAAATTTATTTATTTTGTAGATATATAAGCAGGAAAAGAATATGGCCATTCATCCCAGCAAGGTAAAGTTTGATTACTTTAGTCTATTAATCTTTCACTGATGAGACAGCTTTTCTATCAAACATCGACCACTTTCTCATTCAGTCAAAAAGAGAATTGTGTTTGTGATTGTGAAAATGGTGATGTTCTCATTGTTTTGTTTAAATGCTATATACTAATGAAAGGAATTCTGGGAAAAGATTTGAGAGCCATTTTTGAGCCACAATATTAAAGTAGAATGTCTTTGAAAGAATTTCTTGTTAAAGATTCATCATCTTTACTTTTCTTCCTTAATTCTGTACTCTTTTGTTTACAAAATCATATTTTCTTTGCTATAACTGTATGCTCAAGAATATTACACTACATTTCAATAAATTTTATTCCTTTTGGCTTTGTTTTCTTTTAGGAGAAACTTTGCACCACATCCTGCGAGGTATACACTGATTTCACATCTGTAGCATAATGTGAAGTAAAATATTATAGTATTTGAACTACATTGAAATTAACCTCTATTTGGAAAATATATTTCAAATCAATCAAACTTGAAAACCAAGATTATCTTTAAACAATGAGACCAAAATTATAGTCTTCTCAATTCTATGACTAAATTAAATGAAGAAAATATCTTTGCATGAATCAACTAACACATTTGATTCCTAGAACCTATGAAGAATGAAAAACATCTTTTAGTGTTTTTCAGTATCAAACTTATTTTATTCTTTTTTAAAATTCTTTTTCTGTTGCAATATTTTCTTAAAACTGACTCAATCAACTTATCACAGAAACAATATATATTTACTTCCTAAAGCATGTCAGTTGGCCCAGTGATGTATTTTCCTAATACATAATAAGTAATGACTATTAAAATGAGATGGAGAAGGCAATGGCATCCCACTCCAGTACTCTTGCCTGGAAAATCCCATGGATGGAGGAAACTGGTAGGCTACAGTCCATGGGGGTCGCTAAGAGTCAGACATGACTAAGCGACTTCACTTTTTCTTTTCACCTTCATGCATTGGAGAAGGAAATGGCAACCCACTCCAGTGTTCTTGCCTGGAGAATCCCAGGGACGGAGGAGCCTGGTGGGTTGCCATCTCTGGGGTCGCACAGAGTCGGACACGATTAAAGCGACTTAGCAGCAGCAGCAGCATTAAAATGAGAAAGAAAAACCTATACATGCCTTGCCTAGAGTTATCTTGTATATTCATTCATTCACTTGACAAATCTTTTATTCGACAAGAACTATGTCCCCAACATTATCTTAGTCTATAGGAATACAACCGGAGAAGGCAATGGCACCCCACTCCAGTACTCTTGCCTGGAAAATCCCATGGGCGGAGGAGCCTGGTAGGCTGCAGTCCATGGGGTCGCTAAGAGTCGGACACGACTGAGCGATTTCACTTTCACTTTTCACTTTCATGCATTGGAGAAGGAAATGGCAACCCACTCCAGTGTTCTTGCCTGGAGAATCCCAGGGACGGGGGAGCCTGGTGGGCTACCGTCTATGGGGTCGCACAGAGTCGGACACGACTGAAGCGACTTAGCAGCAGCATAGGAATACAACAATAATTATGAGACTCATTGGGGATACAACAATAAACACAGTAAACAACAATAACTACCACTGTCATCAAATAGGAAATTCTGTTATAACTTATACAAAACTCATACAATGAAAGTGAATCCAGTCTAATGCATCTCTTAATGAGAGAGAAATTTTTCCTTTTATATTCAGGAGAAAATAGTATAGCAATGCTGTGGGGAAATACATCTAATTATTTTTCTTCTCTCTTTAAGGAAGTTGTAAGGAATGCAAATGAAGAGGTGAGAAATTTTTATACATTTGAACTCTTTTTGTCATATTACCAATATTTAATATTCTAAAATTAGTAATGGCATATGGGAACATGTTTAAATTTCCTTTTTTAATAAACTGGAAAATGATGTATAAGTTGCTTTAAAATGACAGTTTTTCCCTGTCCACTTGAGTAATGTCCACCTAAATCACTGTATATTCTCTTGAGCCACTTACATTTAAATATATGATCATTTTTATCTCTTCCGCTTATTTGCTAAGGTGATTAAAAACAAGCAGCCAAGAAGCCTGGTTGCATTGCTTTTATTTCAATCCTTTTAACTTATCATACTAATGATCATGTTTGTAATAAGAGACATATCCCAAGTAAACATTAACATGCAAATAATGCTTGCATTTCTTCTGATAACCAGATTTATATTGTATATTTTTTTTTCAAGGAATATTCTATCAGATCATCTAGTGAGGTAAGAGACCTTTTCTTTTAACATCGAATAGCAAGTTCATCCAAAATAGATTTTCAGCAGTGTGTAGTAAGTTATTATTAACATCACAGATAGGGTGTGTAATGGAGAAATCATTTACCCAAACTTAAATGTCATACTGGGGAGACTGAGAAGTGACTATCTACACCCTGGTGTACATGGGTGTTCTTTCACAAAAATATCAAATATCTGACGCCAGAGGAAAGAAAGAAAGACATGCTCTGGTATTGATAGAAATACCTAAGCAATGAGCACAATGGGGAAAGGTGTCTGGGGAAGGGAGAACCATAGCCTTGGCTCAGAGCCTTGAGGCACAGCCTGAAGACTTCCTACCTAACATCTAGGAAGACTGCTTTACTGTTTCTCTAGGCCATGGGTCTATCTGGAATGGAGAGCCAATGGCCTCCTATAAAGAGCAATGTGTCATCTAGAAAGGGTATGCTGGATTCAGTTTCCACATCTCACTAGGCCAACTTTGTAAACTTGTTTGTCACCTGTCTACACTCCCTAAGCATTTGATATTGAATGAATAGTGTAGAATTGATGAAAACTTTAAAATTAAACATGTTTTCAGTCACAGTTATTACTTTGAAATTGAGGACTCTGAATTTTCACTTTATTGAATCTCTAATAAATACTGTAACTCCAATACTTTGGCCACCTCATGTGAAGAGTTGACTCATTGGAAAAGACCCTGATGCTGGGAGGGATTGGGGGCAGGAGGAGAAGGGGACGACAGAGGATGAGATGGCTGGATGGCATCACCAACTCGATGGACATGAGTTTGGGTAAACTCCGGGAGTTGGTGATGGACAGGGAGGCCTGGCGTGCTGTGATTCATGGGTTCGCAAAGAATCGGACACGACTGAGCGACTGAACTGAACTGAATAAATACTGTAATTTCTCAGTAGTGGTAGCTTGGACTCTAAATATACTTAATGAATTGCCCTTTCTACTATAGTAAAATGCTAAGACTAAATCATGCAAGTTAAGTTAATCCTCCTTTTCTTCCCCGAAGGAATCTGCTGAAGTTCCCACAGAGGTAACTAATTTTCATTCAAATAAAATGAAATTCATATCTCCCAGCTTTTCTTTTTCTGTATTTTTATAACAAGTGTTCTGTTTTCTTAACAGGAAGTTAAGTTTACTGTGGACGATAAGCACTACCAGAAAGAACTGGTAAATTTTTCATACAAATTATAACGTCAAGTAAACAGTCATAATACCACTGCTTCCTCTCCAAATGTTCACATAACTATTCCATCCCAGTTACAGAAAATTTTATGTTACTAAACAACCCTTGGTAGGTAAATTTGCCATGTTGTATAAATTATCTAATTAAAGTTCTAAGAAACTTGGTTCTTCTATAATCTACTTTTGACACAGAGAAGATTCAATACTGGAGTAAATATTGACAATTTTCTTTCTCTCTAGAATGAAATCAATCAGTTTTATCAGAAGTTCCCCCAGTATCTCCAGTATCTGTATCAAGGTCCAATTGTTTTGAACCCATGGGATCAGGTTAAGAGAAATGCTGGCCCCTTTACTCCCACTGTGGTGAGTGCTGCTTTTTTATATGTTGTTTCCTGTTTATTTGTTTTCTTTTTGTTTTTGGTGAGGGATGAGTTCAGGATAAAGATTTGTAAAATGTCTAGAGACAAAATGTCCCAACGAGACAAGTTTTAACTTAGAAAGTAGAACAACTGCAAAAATCTTATAGTCCAGAAATTAAACCACAAACAAAAAATAGCTCAAGTATAGTAACAAATAACAATAGCAACCATAGTGACAAATAAATAATTTAATTTAAATTGAACATACCTGTCTTAAGAGCATGCTTCTATATCATTTTGCTTGGCTTCTCAAACAATTCTCTAAGAGGAGATAGTAATCATTAATTTCATGTAACAAAAAGATTGCTTTGTTAAGAAAATATAAAGAAATGAAGTAATTTACCTAGGTTCCAGGTTCTCTCTACCATTTTCTTTCATAAAACAGTCTGTCTTAAGGAATGTTTTCTCATATGAGGAATAAATAATGAAAGTTTTCATGGTCCTTTTTTTTTTTATTTTGGATATAGAACAGAGAGCAGCTCTCCACCAGTGAGGTAAGGCATTTACCTACAAAGGCAATAATCTGATAACTAGTAAGATATTATTCACTTATTATACACTGTACTAGAAGTCTTTGATGTAGTCGCTTAAGCAATAAATCTGGATTTACATAAAAATTGAAAAAATTTTTCCGATTAGAAAACTGGAACTTTAGATCCCTAAGAAAAATCTGGAAAGGCAGAAAAAATATGTACACATTGAAGGATATAAAGATTGGATCTGTGCTAGTATACTTTGTCAAAATTCTGTTACTACTTTTTTTATAGCTTACCATTAATATTGCTATCACACCATGAGACCTGGTATAGATCTTAAATTTTAGAAACAGAGTGAGAGAAATCCAATGTATTATTCTGAAATAAGAACTCAAATTAATTCAGATTCATATAAATTGCTGTTATCCAAGTGTCTTTTTGAACATCACACATAATTAAACACATTTTCACATCACATAAGAAATTGCCTAGTTTTATTCCTACTTCATAATGAATAAAATATTTGAGAAAAGAAAATAGCAATTTCATAAGTAAAACTAAAATGTATCATTTCAATTTTTTCTTAATGTATCTGCCAACTCCTCTCAGGAAGCAAGTCAAAACCACTTACATTAAATACAGTTAAGAAATTACTTTTCATGTTGTTACAGTTATAAAATATTATTTATTTGCATAAATATAATCAGGAGATGATGTGGTTATGCATACCAGTCAGATAAAATGTATCTACATATTTATTGATTCATTGATATGTCATTCATCATTCACTTAAGAAATATGCATTTAACCAGCATTATGCCCTTTACATTATGTTAGACTCTTGGGATACAACAGTGATTTACAAAGCAATAAAAATAAATTGAATTATTCTTTATAAAAGAGAAATTTTTCTATATATAGTCAAAAGGAAATTATGTATAGACAATACAGTGGGAATTAAATGTCTAATTCTTCTTTTATTTTTCAAGGAAAATTCAAAGAAGACCATTGATATGGTAAGATATTATTTCTATATGAAGCTATTTTAATTAATAGTTTCAAAATCTAATATCAATAATTAGACTTATCTTTTAAATACAGTTAAGAAATTACTTTTCATGTTGTTACAGTTATAAAATATTATTTATTTGCATAAATATAATCAGGAGATGATGTGGTTATGCATACCAGTCAGATAAAATGTATCTACATATTTATTGATTCATTGATATGTCATTCATCATTCACTTAAGAAATATGCATTTAACCAGCATTATGCCCTTTACATTATGTTAGACTCTTGGGATACAACAGTGATTTACAAAGCAATAAAAATAAATTGAATTATTCTTTATAAAAGAGAAATTTTTCTATATATAGTCAAAAGGAAATTATGTATAGACAATACAGTGGGAATTAAATGTCTAATTCTTCTTTTATTTTTCAAGGAAAATTCAAAGAAGACCATTGATATGGTAAGATATTATTTCTATATGAAGCTATTTTAATTAATAGTTTCAAAATCTAATATCAATAATTAGACTTATCTGAAACATTCTATTTTAACATTCTATTTTAATAAAATAGAGTTATATTTGTAAGTTATTTAAAAATATGATTTTTCTCCAGCACTTAACTCTGTTCCACTCAGTAGTCTTGAATTATTTCAATTAAGTCCTTCCATGTGGACAAGACTTTTCTATATCACAAAAGTTTTATATTATTTCCACTGCTTCTTTCTTTGTTTTTTTAGTCAAATTTTTGAACTAAATGTTTTACTTCAATTCTTTTTTACCTATTGTACTATTATTCTTTGTAAAATGAGAAAGAACTAAAACTCCACAAATGTTAAAATTATACTGCTACTGCTAAGAATTCAATTATCTTGGTCCCCAAATTTTGACTATTTTTTTTATTTCTCCTAGAATCTTCTAATAGTTCATCCAGTGAGAAAAAACATACTTTTAAAACAAATAACCAACTAGTTTATTGCACTTTTCTGCTGTTAATTATTTTAAGCATATTAAGTATTTGCTAATACTTAATTTTTTAACAGAGCCACATCAAAATACTCAATAAAATAAAGAAAAACACATGTAAGAAAAATACACAGATTCAGAGTCATTTTAGAGATCTGAAAGGAAGTATATCCAAAGGGTTGAGTAGCTGTTCTAGCCATGCTTTTGATAATGTTCAACTGGACCCTGATTCACTGATAACAGGAATTTTTCAAATAAGCCAATGCCAAATAAACATCTTGTCAATTGCTTTCACCATAGTTCTACCCTGAATCTCTCTGGTTGTTTAGAGAGTTGAATACTGGATTGGGTTATGGGTTGTGTAAATCACAGTTACAAGAACACTTGCTGTGTTAGAATGGGTCAAGTGGAAAAACGCAATGCAAAGACATCCCAGGAGAGGATGAAACATGGATTGCAGCCCACAGTCTTATGCCTGAGGCACAGTCCAACATCAACCTCACTGAGAGCTTTAGGAGCCTGCCTTACCCTTTCTTTCAATTTGGGGGTCCATACCCATTAAAAAGAGCTTCCCAGATGGCGCTAGCGCTAAAGAACCAGCTTGCCAATGCAGGAGACAAGAAACACAGATTTGATCCCTGGGTTGAGAAGATTGACTGAAGAAGGGCATGGCAACCCATTCCAGTATTCTTGCCTGGAGTATCCCATGGACAGAGGAGTCTGGCAGGCTACAGTCCATAGAGTTGCAGAGAGTCACAAAGGACTGAAGTAACTTAGCACGAAGGGAGGCACAGACATTAAAAAAAACAATGATCTTCCCAGAAAGGATATGCAAGCTCTGCTACATACCTCAAGAGCCTGCTTTGTCTTAGTTTTCCCTCTCTCTCTCCCTCTCTCCTCTACTTCCTTGCTTTGCATCTGCTACACTCAATGAGAATTTGACATTATATGAATAATATAGGTAAATGGGAACTCAAAACATACTTTCAGTCAGTCAATTATCATATGGACACAGAGAATGCTCTGAAAATGCATATTCAAACTCATTAAATTCATAATAAATTTCTATAAAATAGCACTTTATTATTTGATAGCAGTGATTTAGCCTTGAATTGTTAAAAATAATTAGCTCTAGTTCTCTACTGTAATGATACAGACAAAATTACTGGTGGGCTATTCAAGTAAAGCTGATTTTCATTTTTTTTTTTTTTCCCCATAAGGAATCAGCAGAAGTATTCACTAAGGTAAGTAATTTCCCTTCAAACAAAATTAATTACATGCTATCCTATAATATTTGCTTTTGTATTTATTGCAGTTTGTTTTTATTATTAACAGAAAACTAAACTGACAGAAGAAGAAAAGAATCGCCTAAATTTTCTGGTAAATTTTTATACAAACATGTGAGCACACTCAGACTCAGGTTGGACACCACTGAACCACAATCCTCTCAACAACAACAAAGCAAAACAAAAAAACTCACATTTTTTTAAACAAATCTAATTTCTATAAGTCTTCCTTGTACTTTATGAAAACTATTGCAAAATCCTTCTCCCATTGTACCAGTTGTACTATTGCCATGTATCCATCCAACCAGTCATTCTAAAAACTCACTGACTTTTCATTCTGTAAAAATAGGAAATTATCCTGAAGACAGATACCACTGTGTTTATTTTCTATAATAATCTATAGTTATACTCATATAAATGGTTCAAAATAGAACACAGAGGAGAGGGATATTTAATTACAGAATAGGTGACAGGCAATTTATTATTATTTACTTCTATAAAATAGATGACACTCAGAGATTAACAATTGGCTCAGTGTCGCAGATTCTACTGAGTTAAATCACACATTCTATATGACTCTAAGGACTAAAGTATTTCCACGAGATTTGGAAAAGAAGCTACAGTCTAAGACACTGTTAAGAAATTATCCCCTTGCCTTCTTACACAAATATTTTTTTTCTTTTTTTCCCACTTAAGCATTTTGGCATTAGAGTTTGGAATTAAACAAATGGGATCTAATTAAAATTAAAAGCTTTTGGAATAACCAAAGAATATTTTTAAACCTACCTTTTGTTTTATAAAATTAAACATAATTTTATATGAATAAACTTTGCTTTGCTTAAGTCTGTTTGGTATCATTTAGAATTTATCCAAGTAAAACTTTATTTGGTTAGGTCCACGTGTTCTGACACATGGGATAATGGAATAATTATAATTTTCCTAGAAAAAAATCAGCCAGTATTACCAGAAATTTGCCTGGCCCCAGTATCTCAAGACTGTTTATCAGCATCAGAAAGCTATTAAGCCATGGACTCAACCTAAGACAAACGCTATTCCCTATGTGGTGAGTTCTCCCTTTTATTCTTAATTTTAAATCCGAGTTGTCTTTTGTAATAAAAATAAGATAGGGAAATGAAATATGGAAATAAAATTCTAAGTTCTAAAGTAAAAGCTAAAACAAAATTAAATGAATGTTCTAGGCTGGAAATTGAATTATAAATCATATAGGATGACAGAGCTACAATAAACAGAAATAATTATCATGATACATTGTGTTTGCATTGTATTTAAATTTCATAAGTATTTGCTTATAATATATCAGTTGATTCTATAGCATTTCCTGAAGGTGGGTCAGCATAGAGAATATTACTTCCATTTCACAAAAGTATCTGAAATTCCAAAAAGTAGCCTGACCAAACTCTAATTAACATTTCTTCTTTGTTTCATTTTTTTTAAATGTGACTGAGGAAATGTATTTTAACATAAGGAATAAGGGAGAGAGCAGGAAGTTTTACCTACAGAACCAAGAATTTAATATAAAAATATAAGATTGGAATCCAGAAGACCTGACATAAATAAACTTTTGATTTGGGGCAAGTCACTTCATTTATAAGGATTTTTTAAATATGATTTACATTATTGGATATATATATAGCATTTAAAGATATCTTCCCCATGATTAGAGAAAATAAGAATTTAGTATCTGTAGTTTGAATATAATGTGCCAAAATTTTTTCTAAATATTTCCACAGAGTTGTAAATATTCTTTTTGTTTGTTATTATAAGCAATTAGCTAAAATATGTTATTTCTTTCTTTTTTAAAGAGGTACCTTTAAGATTCTTGAATTAACTGCTTCTATCTGGTTATGGTAAGTAACTTTAGGCTTATAATTTAAACAATAAAGAGATTTTTGTGTGAAGGATGACTAATATTAAGTAATATACATACATGTTAAATTGCTTCAGTCATGTCTGACTCTGTGTAATCCTATCGACTATAGCCCACCAGGCTCCTCTATCCATGGTATTCTCCAGTCAAGAATACTAGAATGGGTTGCCATGCCCTCTTCCAAGGGATCTTCCTGATCCAGGGATCAAACCCATGTCTCTTACATCTCCTGCATTGGCAAGCAGGTTCTTACCACTAACGCCGCATGGGAAGTATATAGCTTCAACTTTAAGTCATACTTGGTTTATGAAATATTCAAAATTTTGCTTATACCTCCTGAATTTACAAATGTAAGTGATCTGTATTCTGCATGCATTTTATAAATATTTTGAAAATAAATTATAGAGAAGGTTCTCTATAGCTGATGATAAATTCAGTCAGAAGCAAGAGCTCTGGGTAAAAATTGTCACAAGCATAATGGTCACAGGGATGTTAACCTGTCACCTTAGAGCTCAGACCAGAATTTCAGTTTGGTGAAAGATATACAATATAGTTTTCTTACACAAGTTAGTTTATTTTTTTTTTTAATTAATTTTTATTTTTTAGTTTGTTTTGCTTTACAATACTGTATTCGTTTTGTTACACATTGACATGAATTAGCCATGAGTNCAATGCAATTCCTATCAAGATACCAGCAGTATTTTTCACAGAGCTAGAACAAATAATTTCACAATTTGTATGGAAACAAGTTAGTTTAAAACAAGCATTATTTTCTCTGGAAAAAATCATTATCTTTTTAAACACATAAAACCTACTTCTCCTAGTGATTCTCTTTGACATTTTAAACATTGCCTTAAAACCATGATGAACAGTCAAGGAAACAAGTATACATCAATGCTGCTTTTTTGTGTAGTCACTTTTTCTTTGATGTTGTCCTTGCAGTACATAAGTCATCTCCAATCTCAGCATTCTGTCTCACTCAAGATTTCTTGTTCTTTGTATGTGTCCTGCAATGGGACAAAGTAGGTTTCAGAGAAACGAGTAGTAACAGTGGTAGTAATTTATTGAGGCCTTGCAATGCTTGTCACAGTACTAAGCCCTTTGCCTATATTAAATTTCATGTTCACAAAAACCTACATAGCCAATATTATTAGCCACGTTGAGATAAGGAAACTGCTGCTGCTGCTGTTAAGTCGCTTCAGTCGTGTCCGACTGTGAGACCCCATAGACGGCAGCCCACCAGGCTCCCCCGTCCCTGGGATTCTCCAGGCAAGAACACTGGAGTGGGTTGCCATTTCTTTCTCCAATGCATGAAAGGAAACATGAAAGTGAAGTCGCTCAGTAGTGTCTGACTCTTCATGACCCCAAGGACTGCAGCCTACCAGGCTCCTCCATCCATGGGATTTTCCAGGCGAGAGTACTGGAGTGGGGTGCCATTGCCTTCTCCTAAGGAAACTGAGCCCCATAGAAATTAAATAACTTGTTCATGATCACCATGTAAAAGTGGAAAAGCCAAGAATCCAACACAGATTTCCAGTTCTAGGAATCAAACACTCCACTATTGATGCCAAACTACAACCCAAGTCCAACTAGAGGAATTTTTTAAAACACTTTTTTGGCTTTAGGTTATGTTGTCACAAACTTGATTTGCTTTGTCATATCATTTTTTCCCTCCAAATTATGGAAAGGATAGACTACTTCACAAAATAATTTTCTGTGAAAAAAAAGAATAACTATTATGAATATGAGCTGAATATTCAGCTGTGTTTAATAAATAGCCTTATTCACTTTGCTATCATTGTGTATATACTTATTCTACATTAAAAAAAATTGATCATGTGTTCCATAGTGTGAGAAACATGAAGGAGACAAAAATAAGGTACCAAACTTATGTTCATTAAGCTCTATTCTAGACAAAGTCACAGAAATGCAATACAAGGTGCCAGATGCTAAATTAGAGACATCAGAAATATGTAGTAGTACAAAAAGATCCAGTGATGCATCAAACATAAGTCCTAAAGTAAGTCCTTTCGGATAATAAGAAATAGGCTAAGCAAAGCAATGACAAAGGAAAAAAAGGTATCAAACATAGAAAAATGACAAAAGAAACAGAGAAACCAAAAATGTGAGTCAGCTTTAAAGAATTTAATAATTTGAGCAATTTCTTAATGTATCAGCCCATTGTCATTTTGCATAATGATTTTATTTTATTAAAATCTAGATTTCAATTAGATTGAAGGGTTTTAGGTGCAGGAAGCAATAACAGTTTATGTTTAATAAATTATTTAGAAAATAAGAATAATTAAATGTTCCTTCCAAGTTGCTGAAGTGTAAATATTTACCACTTTATCAGTTCAGTCGTGTCCAACTCTTTGTGACCCTGTGAATCGCAGCACACCAGGCCTCCCCATCCATCACCAACTCCTGGAGTTCACTCAGACTCACATCCATCAAGTCAGTGATGCCATCCAGTCATCTTATCCTCTGTTGTCCCCTTCTCCTCCTGCCCCCAATCCCTCCCAGCATCAGGGTCTTCTCCAATGAGTCAACTCTTCACATGAGGTGGCCAAAGTACTGGAGCTTCAGTTTTAGCATCATTCCTTCCAAAGAAATCCCAGGGCTAATCTCCTTCAGAATGGACTGGTTGGATCTCCTTGCAGTCCAAGGGACTCTCAAGAGTCTTCTCCAACACCACAGTTCAAAAGTATCAATTTTTGGCACTCAGCTTTCTTCACAGTCCAACCCTCACATCCATACATGACCACAGGAAAAACCATAGCCTTGACTAGACGGACCTTAGTCAGCAAAGTAATGTCTCTGCTTTTGAATATGCTATCTAGGTTGGTCATAACTTTCCTTTCAAGGAGTAAGTGTCTTTTAATTTCATGGCTGCAGTCACCATCTGCAGTGATCCTATAAATAAATATAAATATTAATACTACTTTTATTTGTTGGATTAAAGAAACTGGCTATCAGTTTTCACTCATACATTAAATTATTCCACAAATAGTTATTAAAATCCTACTATGTACTAGGTTATCATGTGAACACTAGAAAATATTAACTAATAATAGTTACAAATAATAACATTTTGGATACATGTATATGCATGGCTGAATCCCTTTGCTGTTCACTTGAAACTACCACAACATTGTTAATCAAATATATCCCAATACAAAATAAATTTTAAAGTTTGAAAAAAAATAATAACATTCTGCTAAACTAGTATGGAGAAGGCAACGGCACCCCACTCCAGTACTCTTGCCTGGAAACTCCGGTGGACGGAGGAGCCTGGTATGCTGCAATCCAGTGGGTCGCAAAGAGTCAGACACGACTGAGCGACTTCATTTTCACTTTTCTCTTTTATGCATTGGAGGAGGAAATGGCAACCCACTCCAGTGTTCTTGCCTGGAGAATCCCAGGGACGGGGAAGCCTGGTGGGCCGCTGTCTCTGGGGTCGCACAGACTCGGACACAACTGAAGCAACTTAGCAGCAGCAGTAGCAGCAAACTAGTATGGATGAGTATGTGTGGGTTCTGTATACAGACATACATTATTTCTTGAATATAGATCAATAGGTAATGTAGTATTCTGTTTTCCTTTTCAGGTTGGACTGGAAAATCTATCTTCTGCAGTTTCATATCTACCACTTTACTTCATACAACCAGCATGTTTGGAGTGGTGCATCCATAAGACAAATTGCAGAGTATTTCCTGAATTATTTATACTCTCCCTGTTAGTTTATTTTGAATATACTGGGTTTATATGGTGGTTTCATACAAACTTAGCTGATGATTATTTAAAATCCTTTCCCTACTCTTTCTGAGTTATAGAAATATTTTTCTTTCCCTCTGGAAATAAAATTTCAAGTGCATTCTTTGGTGTGTATCATCATTTCTATCGTTCATACTGGCCCATGAGGCTGTGGATTATATATTGTTTGTTGTTTAGTTGCTAAGTCATATCCAACTCTTTGAGACCCCATGACCCACCAGGATCCTTTGTTCATGGGATTTCCCAGGCAAGAATACCTCAGTGGGTAACCATTTCCTTCTCCAGGGGATCTTTCTGACCCAGGGATTAAACCCTGGTCTCCTGAATTGCAGGTAAATTCTTTTCTGCTGAGCCACAGGGGAAGGCTTCATGGATTATAACATAAAGAGTCTTATAATATAAAAGAGTCCTAGCAGTAACTCTGAACCAGCTTGACTACCATCAAAAGAACCATACACTTTCTGAGCAATTGAATCTTACTTCTCATAAATATTACTTATTATATTCTCCAACCACAGCTAGATTTACAGTATTATTTACTCATCATTCTACCTTTTATTTTTTACTTTGTGCCCATCATCTGCCACAGCATTAACCCCAGACCTTCACCAGAGGCTTCAGTCTTCCTGTCTCTGGTCCCCTCGCCACACTAACATAGGGAGTCAGGTACTGGGAACATAAATCTTCCAAAGCCCCCTATTAATGGTATTAACAACTGGAGAAATAGCACAAACAAATGGGTTCATGCAGGGAACATAAGAAAACTCTAGAAGGGTGACAATATCCAAAGAAGACAGAGGGACAGGGAACTTAAAGGAAAGTGAATCAAAGAGGAAAGAATAAAGATGAAAGCTATTTGAGCTTAGAAATTTCAGTGAAACATTTGCTTGTGATGGGAAGACATGGGAGGAGTTTTCATAGGCAAGTGACATTATATGATATGTATCTTTGATGAAAAGATTTGAAAATTGGAGACTTTTTCTTTGATTCAGGAGACTACTCCAGTCCTTTAACCTTCTGATTGTACTCCATTCTATCCAAGCCTTCTTAACCTCACTTTTTTTCCTATTCAGGCTGAACATTGAAGGGTTTCTCAGAAGAAGAGTACACATGCCATATATATTGAAAGAGTGGAAGGGTAGAAGCTAAGAGAATTTTACTTTGTCTTCATAGAACACTCCACCCTTAACACTCTAAATATATTCCATTCTATTCCTTATTCGCCTCACTTCCTTTCTTACACAGCCCAGACTTCACTCTTGATTTTTTCCAAGTATCATTTTGATAACTCTTGGAACTCTTCTGTCCCTCTGCACTTTGTGCTACTGGAAAGCATGCAGCCATGAACTAGATTTCTACTGCTACTTCATGCAAAGCAGCTGAATACTAAAGTAAGTTTGTTTTTTTAAACTTTTCTAAACATGTTAGTCATGAAAGACTGCTTATCAATCTTTGTTGTTTTGGCATTAGAGTTAGCTGCCTTCTTCAACTCTCTCTAAACTCCTAATTGTCTTACTGAAAAAAAAAATTAACTTTCTACTTTATTGACACATATTGAGTTTATCAATCCTAAACACTATCCACCTTGCTAGCATGACACTTCACTAACTTGATCTAAATCTGAACATAACTTTAACAGTCTTCTTCAAATCTCAAGGGCTGTGATGATCTTTCTCTGGTTCAAAACTAATAGCTCCTCTGGTGCTTTTTAAAATTTCCTCTGTACTCTATCCTGTTCAGTGTTGTTCACTGGGCAAAGTAATAAAAATGATTATAACATCTGAAACTCATTGAACAGCTATGTGCAGGGCAATTTATATATTTGTCTCAATTATCTTTCTAACTATTAACAATACTCATCACTAATAACTCTTAATATTATACCTTATGGATGAGGAAATTTTAGCAAAAAAAATATGTTGTCTTCAGGGGCAACATTCTTCTTGGATCTATTGATATTTATGTCCTGGTGATTCTTACAATTGTCTTTATTTAGCTACTTCTTACTGGAAGTACTCCCATTTCTTTCTCCTACACAAATATCAATGCTTTCTAGGCCTCTGGCCACAGCCACTTCTTTTCAATTTCAACATATTTTTTTCCTAAATCATATTGTCCACTTTAAACATTTTAATTGCCACATACAATTGGCTGATTAAAATCAGCTCCTAATTATTTAGATAAATTCAGCTCTAAATTACTGTCCCCAAATTTAGACAGATATACCCAGTTGACTTCTGAAACCCTGTCTATATTTGTTGGGTTTCCAAATTAAAAAGTAAGCAATATCAGTGGCAATGTGTAAGCAGACATCAAGTCCTCAGTAATCAAAACATTATCTGACATTCGAAAGAATTCCATATATTCCATAAACTCCACACCTAATATTTTATTTGTTTTGCTGTTTTAGTCACTAAGTCTGTCTGACTCTTTCCGACCGCATGGACTGTAGCCTGCCAGACTTCTCTATTCATGGGATTTCCCAGGCAAGAATACTGGAGAGGGTTCCCATTTCCTTCTTCAGAGCATCTTCCGATCAGGAACCCAACCTGAGTCCCCTGCATGGGCAGGCGGATTCTTTACCACTGAGTCATTAGGGAATCCTGATGGTAATATTTTATTACCACAAATTAAACTGGAACACAGTATTTATCGTAGCTGCTTTTTGCAATCAACAAATAATCTTCAAGGATTTGTCAAACACTATCTAAATCCAAGTTTATATTATTGGTACAGACAGATACCTAAAGAGTCTCCTATAATTGAAAGAGACTTAAAACATATGAAAGCAGGAAAACACATTACAAAACTTTGGAGATGGATTGCATACTTATGGTAACAATAGTTAGTGGCATACCTTTGTTGAGTATTTCTCTTGTAAATTAAACATTTTGACATTTCCAGGAGCATAGCAGTCAATAACAAAGTATAAAGTGTCCTATTTCCATTATTACAAAATAGCAAGATATGTTCTGCTCTATCTGTATTCTGAAGTCACCTACTATTTGTGGATGTTAGGTTGTACATAACAGAAGAGTACTCTCATGTTTATTCATGTCTATTCTTTCCACCTGTCAAACATATCTGCAGATTTCCTAACTTGTTGACTCACAAAGTAATGGCCTTAATAATACTAATTTTCAGTGTAACAGTCAGAAATAGAGAGTCAATGAAGTTTACGTTTGGGCTTCCCTGGTGGCTCAGATGGTAAAGAACCCACCTGCAAGTGGGAGACCTGGGTTTGATCCCTGGGTTGGGAAGATCCCTTGAAGGAGAATTCTAACATCTATATAACTGACTCTGGTCTGATGGCTTCTTTTTATCTTCATAATTTTTTCTTGACTTTCAATGTATCTTATAACTCTCTTTACTGAATGTCAGACATATGTTATAGTTCAGAATAAGATGAGGAAAACATTTTATGCTTGTATATGAGTACTTTTTTTTCCTTCTATGAGGCCTTTAGTAGTGGGATTTATATTAATTGACTTCACAGAGAGAATATCATGCACTTGAAGAAAGGATTCTCTTGCTCTGAATAAACACTGCAGCCACTATTATGATTCAAGAGTGTATCAAGCTAAATAACTTCATGTTGCTCCGATGATGACTTGAGCACTGCCAAACAGTATAATATCATATTGCCATTTCTTATTCAGTACTACGTATAACTGGAGATACAGTGGTCAATAATAAATTCATAGGATGGAGGGGCTCTTCTAAGTTTTAATGATTATAATTATTTTGGTAGGTAATTCATATTTGTAACACTCACAATAAATTGTGGAAAATTCTGAAAGGGATGGAAATATCAGACCACCTGACCTGCCTCTTGAGAAACCTGTATGCAGATCAGGAAGCAACAGTTAGAACTGGACATGGAACAACAGACTGGTTCCAAATTGAGAAAAGAGTACGTCAAGGCTGTATATTGTCACCCTGCTTATTTAACTTATATGCAGAGTACATCATGAGAAATGCTGGGCTAGAGGAAGCACAACCTGGAATCAAGATTGCTGGGAGAAATATCAATAACCTCAGATATGCAGATGACATCACCCTTTTGGCAGAAAGTGAAGAGAACTAAGGAGCCTCTTGATGACAGTGAAAGAGGAGAGTGAAGAAGTTGGCTTAAAGCTCAACATTCAGAAAATGAAGATCATGGCATCTGGTCCCATCACTTCATGGCAAATAGATGGGGAAACAGTGGCTAACTTTATTTTTGGGGGCTCCAAAATCACTGCAGATGGTAACTGCAGCCATGAAATTAAAAGACATTTACTCCTTGGAAGGAAAGCTATGACCTTTTTAATATGCTGAGAGCATATTAAAAAGCAGAGACATTATTTTGCCAACAAGGCTATTGTTTTTCCAGTAGTCATGTATGGATGTGAGAGTTGGACTATGAAGAAAGCTGAGTGCCAAAGAATTGATGCCTTTGAACTGTGGTGTTGGAGAAGACTCTTGAGAGTCCCTTGGACTGCAAGGAGATCCAACCAGTCCATCCTAAAGGAGACCAGTCCTGGTTGTTCATTGGAAGGACTGATGCTGAAGCTGAAACTCCAATACTTTGGCCACCTGATGCAAAGAGCTGACTCATTTGAAAAGACCCTGATGCTGGGAAAGATTGAGGGCAGGAAGAGAAGGGGACAACAGAGGATGAGATGGTTGGATGGCATCACCAACTCGATGGACGTGGGTCTGGATGGACTGTGGGAGTTGGTGATGCACAGGAAGGCCTGGCTTGCAGCGGTTCATGGGGTGGCAAAGAGTCGGACACAACTGAGCGACTGAACTGAACATAAGAAGAGAGACTATACTGTTAATTTTTAAACTATTTTTTAATTGTATTCCATACTTAAAATGAAATAAAGCATAAGATTCCTTCTCTGCAATTACCAATTGATGCAAAAAAATCAGACAAGTAGGGCATATTTGGTCTTCCCAGGTGGCTCCACTGGTAAAAAACCCACTTGCCAATGCAGATTTGATCCCTGGGTCCTGGGTTGGGAAGATTCCCTGGAGGAGGGCATGACAACCCACTCCAGTACTCTTGCCTAGAGAATCCCATGGACAGAGGATCCTGGCTGGCTAAGGTCCGAAGGGTCACACAGAGTCAGACATGACTGCCGTGATTTAGTACACACACATCTAATTACATATTTGTAAAGTGCGTTTTGGAATTACATTTAAACTTCTCTATTTTTATGGTTCTGAAATAAGCAAGTAATTTACAATAAAATCAGAAAATTGATAGGTTTTTATTTTTTTAGTTTTCAGTTCAGTTCAGTCTCTCAGTCATGTCCAACTCTTTGCGACCCCATGAATCACAGCACACCAGGCCTCCCTGTCCATCACCAACTCCCAGAGTTAAAGCAAACTCATGAGCGTCGAGTTGGTGATGTCATTCAGCCACCTCATCCATTGTTGTCCCCTTCTCCTCCTGCCTCCAATCCCTCCCAGCATCAGGGTCTTTTCCAATGAGGCAACTCTTCACATGAGGCGGCCAAAGTATTGGAGTTTCAGCCTCAGCATCAGTCCTTCCAATGATCACCTAGGATGGATCACCTTTAGGATGGACTAGTTGGATCTCCTCACAGTCCAAGGGACTCTCAAGAGTCTTCTCCAACACACAGTTCAAAAGCATCAATTTTTCAGTGCTCAGCTTTCTTCACAGTCCAACTCTCACATCCATACATGACTACTGGAAAAACCATAGCCTTGACTAGATGGACCTTTGTTGGCAAAGTAATGTCTTTGCTATCTAATATGCTATCTAGGTTGGTCATCAGAGAAGGCAATGGCACCCCACTCCAGTACTCTTGCCTGGAAAATCCCATGGACGTAGGAGCCTGTTAGGCTGCAGTCAATGGGGTCGCGAAGAGTCAGACACGACTGAGCGACTTCACTTTCATGCATTGGAGAAGGAAATGGCAACCCACTCCAGTGTTCTTGCCTGGAGAGTCCCAAGGACATGGGAGCCTGATGGGCTGCCCTCTAAGGGGTCGCACAGAGTCAGACACTACTGAAGCCACTTAGCAGCAGCAGCAGCAGGTTGGTCATAACTTCCTGCCAAGCAGTAAGCAACTTTTAATTTCATTGCTGCAATCACCATCTGCAGTGATTTTGGAGCCCCCAAAAATAAAGTCAGACACTGTTTCCACTGTGTCCCAATCCATTTGCCATGAAATGATGGGACCAGATGCCATGATCTTAGTTTTCTGAAAGTTGAGCTGTAAGCCAACATTTTCACTCTCCTCTTTCACTTTCATCAATAGGCTTTTTAGTTCCTCTTCACTTTCTGCCATAAGATGACACATAAGTGTCATCTGCATATCTGAAGTTATTGATATTTCTCCCAGCAATCTTGATTCCAGCTTGTGCTTCTTCCAGCCCAGCGTTTCTCATGATGTACTCTGCATAGAAGTCAAATAAGCAGGGTGACAATATACAGCCTTGATGTACTCCTTTGCTGATTTGGAACCAGTCTGTTGTTCCATGTCCAGTTCTAACTGTTGCTTCCTGACCTGCATACAGGTTTCTCTAGAGGCAGGTCAAGTGGTCTGGTATTCCCATCTCTTTCAGAATTTTCCACAGTTTATTGTGATCCACACAGTCAAAGGCTTTGGCATAGTCAATAAAGAAGAAATAGAGTTTTTCTGGAAACCTCTTGCTTTTTCCATGATCCAGTGAATGTTGGCAACTTGATCTCTGGTTCCTCTGCCTTTTCTAAAACCAGCTTGAACATCTAGAAGTTCACAGTTCACGTACTGCTGGAGTCTGGGTTGGAGAATTTTGAGCATTGCTTTACTAGCATGTGAGATGAGTGCAATCGTGCGGTAGTTTGAGCATTCTTTGGCATTGCCTTTCTTTGGAATTGGAATGAAAACTGACCTTTTCCAGTCCTGTGGCCACTGCTGAGTTTTCCAGATTTGCTGGCATATTGAGTGTAGCACTTTCCCAGCATCATCTTTCAGGATTTGAAATAGCTCAACGGGAATTCCATCACCTCCACTAGCTTTGTTCGTAGTGATGCTTTCTAAGGCCCACTTGACTTCACATTCCAGGATGTCTGGCTCTAGGTGAGTGATCACACCATCGTGATTATCTGGGTCGTGAAGATCTTTTTTGTACCATTCTTCCGTGTATTCTTGCCACCTCTTCTTCATATCTTCTGCTTCTGTTAGGTCCATAGCATTTGTGTCCTTTATCGAGCCCATATTTGCATGAAATGTTCCCTTGGTATCTCTAATTTTCTTGAAGAGATCTCTAGTCTTTCCCATTCTGTCAGACTAATAAAGCCATAGATACTTTTATTATTCTATAGAAGAAAAATATGAAATATATTGTATGTTTTCTGAAACAATCAATTTATAACATTGATGTTCATAGGGTCAACCAACATGAAGTTTCTCCTTTGGGCCTGCCTCATGTATGTTTCTTTTGCAAGGGTAAGTAAACGGACTTTTAAAATTGCAGCAATAGTATAATTATCAAATAGTTGTAGATAGCGATTCTACCATTGTATATTGTAGTTATAGTGTTGATAATGATGGAGAGATATGTTAATGAGTATGCAGTTTATTGTGCCAAACTTTTCAAAAGAAATTTTCAGATACCAAAATAATAAAAGTTGTGTAATCTGAAAATGAATAAACAGCAAGGAAAAGAAGTGATTCAGAAAGGCAGTGGGTTGGAAGAGAATAAAATTATAGGGAACCAGAATTCCAGGCAGATGATCTTAATAGTTTACATTTTCAAATTATACAAAACTGAATTAGGCTTCCTCTGGAAGTGAAGTCCCATTGCTGAAGGTCTGATGTAGTTGTTGTTTTTCAGTCACTATGTCTGACTCTTTATGACCCCATGGACTGCAGCACTCCAGGCTTCTCTTTCACTATCTCCCAGAGTTTGCTCAAACTCATGTCCATTGAGCTGGTGATGGCATCCAACCATCTCATCTTATGTTACCCCCTTCTCCTGTCTTCAATCTTTTCCAGCATCAGGGCCTTTTTCAATGAGTTGGTTCTTTGCATTAGGTGGCCAAAGTGTTGAAATTTCAGTTTCAGCATCAGTTCTTCCAGTAAATATTCAGGGTTAATTTCTTTTGGATTAACTGGTTGGATTAATTTGCAGTCCAAGAGACTCTCAAGAGTCTTCTCCAATACCACAATTCAAAAGTATCAGTTCTTCAACTCTCACCCTTCTTTATGGTCCAACTCTCTCATTCATGCATGACTACTGGAAAAACCATAGTTTTTACTACATGGACCTTTGTCGGCAAAGTGACGTCTCTGCTTTCTAATATGCTACCTAGGTTGGTCATAGCTTTTCTTCCAAGAAGCAAGCATCTATTAATTTTGTGACTACAGTCACCATCCAGTGATTTTGTAGCCCAAGAAAATAAAGTCTGTCATGGTTTCTATTGTTTCCCCATCTATCTGCCATGAACAGATGGGACCAGATGCCATGATCTTAGTTTTTTCAATGTTGAGCTTTAAGCCAACTTTTTCTCTCTCCTCTTTTATATTAATCAAAAGATTCTTTAGTTCCTCTTTGCTTTCTGCTCTCATAGCGGCATCATCTGCACATCTGAAGTTGTTGATATTTCTTCTAGCAATCTTGATTCCAGCTTGTGCTTCATTCATCCTGGAATTTCATATGACGTCTTCCCTGGTGGCTCAGACGGTAAAGCATTGTCTACAATGTGAGAGACCCAAATTAGATCTCTGGGTCCGGAAAATCTCCTGGAGAAGGAAACCCACTCCAGTACTATTGTTGGGAAAATCCCATGGACAGAGGAGCCTGGTAGGCTACAGTCCATGGGGTCACAAAGAGTCAGACACGACTGAGTGACTGCACTCCACATAAAGGTAAATAAGCAGGGTGACAATATACAGCTTTGATATACTCCTTTTCCAACTTTGAATCAGTCCGCTGTTCCATGCCCAGTTCTAACTGTTGCTTTTTGACCTGCATAAAAGTTTCTCAGCAGACAGGTAAGGTAGTCTGGTATTGCCCTCTCTTTAGGAATTTTCCACAGTTTGCTCTGCTCCACACAGTCAAAAGCTTTAGCATAGTCAAAGAAGCAAAAGCAGATAATTTTTTTTGGAATTGCCTTCCTTTTTCTATGATCCAAAGAGGTTGGCAATTTGATCTCCGATTCCTGTGCTTTTTCTAAATCCAGCTTGTACATCTAAAAGTTCTTAGTTCACATACTGTTGAAGCTTAGTTTGAAGGATTTTGAGCATTATCTTGCTAGCATGTGAAATAAGCACAATTGTATAGTAGTTTGAACATTTTTGGGCATTGCCTTTCTTTGGTATTGGAATGAAAACACCTTTTCCAATCCTGTGGCCACTGCTGAGCTTTTCAAATTTGCTGGCATATTGAGTGCAGCACTTTCACAGCATCATCTTTTAGGACTTGAAATAGCTAAGCTGGAATTCCATTACCTCCTCTACCTTTGTTCTTACTAATTCTTCCTAAGGCCCCCTTGACTTCACACTTTGGCAAGTCTGGCTTTAGGTAAGTGATCACACCATCTTGGTTATCAGGGTCATGAAGATCTTTTTTGTATAGTTTTCTGTGTATTCTTGCCACCTCTTCTTAATTCAGCTTCTCTTAGGTCCTTGCTGCTTCTGTCCTTTATTGTGCCCATATTTGCATGAAATATTCCCTTGCTATCTCCACTTTTCTTGAAGAGATCTGTAGTCTTTCCATTCTGCTGTTTTCCTATATTCATTTGAATTTTTCACTTAAGTCTTTCTTATCTCTCTGGAACTCCATAATGAATAACCATAGTGAATTCTTTTTCCTTTGTTTTAGAAATGCTTCCACTTTATCTATGTGGTAAAAATTTTTTTTTCATCTATGTATAAATGTATTTTGGAGGAAATGGAAACACACTTCAGTATTCTTGCCTAGAGAAATCCATGGACAGAGGAGCCTGGCAGGCTACAGTCCATGGAATTGCAAAGAGTTGTACATGACTGAGCAACTAACACACACAGAAATGTATTTGTTTCTACCTTGAAGTATATTTTACATTTTAAAACTCTCTGATTTTTAGTATGCAATTTTGTGACTACTATTGCTGTTAAAATATTAATCCTATTAAACTCATATTTGATAGAAAAATGTTTATGAAGTATAAATATATACTTATATATATTTACTGTAAGAATTTTATTTCTTTTCAATGAACAGAAGCATTAAGCACGTATACGCCCTTTATAGTGGATATAAGTTTTGCTATGCCCAGGTTTCCTCCTCATGCTTTGACAAGATTCTATAACAATATTGTACTGAGTTTACTTCGACAAAATAAGTGATGAATCTGAGAAGAGTTTGCCTATATGAAAGCATAGCGGAAGAAAGCATGATCTAGGAATTACTAGCAAGAGGAGTATATCCCAAATTGTTAGGTGACTTCTGTGCAGCAAATACTCAAAGTATCCCTATGTAGCACACCAAGACATTCATCAGTTTACTGCCATTAGAATTTTTGTTTAGTTCTTTGTCATTTTTGCCTCAATTCTGATCACAGGAGAGTGTTAAGAAAATAACAATAATATCTACCCACAAGTATGCAGTAGATCAACACAACAATCTATCAAGGAAAAGCCAAGACATATGATCCAGATGTGTACAGTTTTAACCAAATACCATTAGACATATGGCAAAGGAATAGAAAATAATTTTAAAAATGAAAACAATATGAGATACTACTTTTAATTTCTACAAGAGTTAAGATTTTAATCATAAGAATTAGAACTCCCTGATCACAATATGAATCACTATTACGTGTCTGCCTCTGTGGACACTCTGGAATGTCTATTGCTTGTGTATCATGCATCTTACCTTCATGATCCAGGAGCAAGTATTTTAACTCAGTAATTCAGGAAATGACCCAAAATTGGAAAGAATACTATACACAATATTAATTTTAATGAAGAAGCTTCCTACCTGGGAGACAACAACTCTGGCACAGGCAAAGAAACCTTGTCTGTTCTATCCATGTGGACACGTGGCACATGGACAACACAGAGTAAGCACTCATTTGATACTTTTAAAAAGTTTTTGAAAATCCATCAGGAAAGACAAAGTATCCCCAAACCACTGAGGAACAATCTACATTCATTGAGAAGTTATATTACAAAGTCTTTAGTCCCTGGGGATTTTGTGATAAGCCCAAAGGATGATATAATCTTTACTTATTAAATGTCATCACAGTCATAAGTAATATAGAGATAGGATGGAGGTAATCATCTTTAATTGACTACTTTGCTCTCCTTTAGGATTACAGTGACAACATAGGCAGTCCTTACCCAGTTAACCCATCTGCAAGTATTTCTTACCCAGTTAACCCAGCTGCAAGTATTTCTTACCCAGTTAACCCATCTGCCAGTATTCCTTATCCCATGGCAGACAGTGATTTCACTCCTCCTGTCTATCTTACAAAGACTAACTTCCCCAATTACCCTGGGAATCCTGATCCTGATACAGCAGTACCCCCAAATCCCCTGGTTTTCACTGCTCTTGGAGTTCCCCTCTATAGTATTCCTAGTCTTCCCACATCTCCTTTTTCTGGTCAACTTCGTCCTACTGGGGTTTTCCGCCTTGTTCCTGCCTCATGTAGACCTACAGGACCTTTTTACCCACCTAATGAAGCTGCACCTTCTGCAGACAATATATACATAGTTGAGATTCTTGTCCCACCTACTACTACACCCCCACCTGCTCTCCCAAATGTCCAACCACTACTATCAAAGAGCCTGATGAAGCCGAGCCTGTAGCAGCTGCCCACGCTGCCCCAGAACCTCAGTCCTCTATTTCTTTTGACCAGGTAAGTGGCCTCAGTCTTAGTCCTGTGATGCATGAGATTTATAGTAGCAGGAAAGAAAGTCTGTCCATAAACAAACATATATCCACTGAGATACTTTGAACAGCTTTGCTGAGATAGGATATAAAACAAACTGCTGCTGCTGCTAAGTCACTTCAGTCGTGTTCGACTCTGTGCGACCCCATAGACGGCAGCCCACCAGGCTCCTCTGTCCCTGGGATTCTCAAGGCAAGAACACTGGAGTGGGTTGCCATTTCCTTCTCCAATGCATGAAAGTGAAAAGTGAAAGAGAAGTCACTCAGTCGTGTCCATTTACTGTAGCCCATGGACTGTAGCCCACCAGGCTCCTCCATCCATGGGATTTTCCAGGCAAGAGTACTACCGATACTAAAAATGTATACTTTGATAAGTTTGGGCATGTATATACACACCCATGGTTTGCTGGCATTGCTGAGTCAATGGACATGAGCTTAAAAAAATTCAGAGAGATAGTAAAGGACAGGGAAATACTAGCTCGCTGCAGTTCACGCGGTTGCGGAGTCCAACACGACTTAGTGACTGAAGAAGAGCAATGAAAAGAACACCAAGATAAGACTATATTCATAATAGCCAAAAGTATATTACTGTTTTTTTGTTATTTGTTTGTTTTAAATATTCCCACACTTCCCTTTTTCCTGTTATTGATGTATTTTCTGTTGGTACAGATTGGTTTGCAATTTTCAGGATGCTACATAAGCAGAATCATATTGTATATACTCTTTTGTGCCTGGTTTCTTTCACTCACCATAATTATTCTGAGATTTATCCATGTAGTTATGCATATCAATAGTTCAGTCTCTTTTTTTGCAAAGTTGTGTTAGATTATATGGATATATCATAATTTTTACCCATTCATTTGCTGATGAACTTTTTAACTTCCAAGCTGAATAACATTTATACCTTTATTTATATCCAGTTACATATTGCATACAGTGCTGGCTTAAATTGCTTAGTTCAATATTCAATAAAACTGATTAGATGGACAGCCTTGCCTTGCTTTTGATATTGAGGGAAAGAATTTATTCTAGGATATAGTTAGGTTGCTATGATTTTCACCTTTAGTAAACAGGAATGGAGAAACATTTTGATCTAAGGATAATTTTTCCCATTGCAGAGATCAAATCATTCTGAGTGCTCAGCCATATGACCTGTGAAAACTAAGCTTTTTCACTCTGGCTGTGTGATCAAGGGATTCCCAGGTGGTTCCAGTGGTAAAGAACCTGGCTGCCAATGCAGGAGACATGAGAGATGCAGGTTCGATCCCTGGGTCAGGAAGATCCCCTGGAGGTGGGCATGGCAACCCACTCCAGTACTCTCGCCTGGAGAATCTCATGGACAGGGAGCCTGACAGGCTACAGTTCATAGGGTTGCAAAGAGTCAGGTACAACTGAAGTGACTTAGCACCCATGTGTGATAAAAATGTTTTTTTTCCTGCCACATATTATGCCATTTTGAGCACTAGATATTTTTTTCATTTCATATTTTCAGATGGCTCTTGACCTGACCTGAGGTAGTATCATCATATCTTAGGATAACCTATTTATTTATTTATGTTGACTTATAGTTGATTCTTGCCTGGAGAATTTCATGGACAGAGGAGCCTGGCGGGCTACAGTCTATGGGGTCGCAAAGAGTCGGACACGACTGAGCAACTTTCTTTTATAGTTGATTTACAATATTATATTAGTTTTAGGTATACATCATTGTGATTTGATATTTTTAAAGATTGTATTCCATGTAAAGTTATTACAAAACATTGACTATATTGCCCTGTGCAGTACAGTATATTCTTGTTGCTCATCTATTTTATACACAGTAGTTTGTATCTCCTAATCCCATACCCCTATCTTCTCCCTCCCACCTTCCTTCTCCCCACCAATAACCACTAGTTTGTGCTCCATAGTTGTCTTTTTTTTGTTTTGTATATACAGTATTTTGTTTTAATTTTTAGATTCTACATATAAGTTGATAACACAGAGACTTTGTCTTTCTCTGTCTGACTTATTTCACTAAGCATAATACTCTTAGGTCCATTCAGGTTGTTGCAAATGGCAAAAGTTCATTCTTTGTTATAGCTGACTAATATTTGTATATATTGGTATATATATGGAGGGAATGGCAATCCACTCCAGTATTTTTGCCTGGAGAATCCCACGGACAGAAAAGCCAACAGGCTATAGTCTGTGGGGTCGCAAAGAGTCGGACATGACCGAGATACTAATACATATGGGGTTTCTTTGGTGGCTCAGAAGGTAAAGAATCTGCCTGCAATGGAGGAGATCTATGTTCACTCCCTGGAATGGGAGGATCCCCTAGAGAAGCGAATCGTTATCCACTCCAGTATTCTTACCTGGAGAATTCCATGGACAGAGGAGCCTGATGGGCTACAGTCCATGGCTGACTAATATTCCATTGTGTGTGTGTATATATAGATATAATCACACCTTCCTTCTTTATTCATCTATTGATGGACATGTACCTTGCTTCCATATCTTGGCTATTGTAAATAATGTTGCTATAAGCATAGGATAACCTTTTCAGATCTTTGTATTTATGTATTTGTCCTCCTCTTTCCTTCAGATTCTCTACCCTGTGAATTTTAGCTATCTTGGTCTTCCTGGACTCCCAGCTCCATCTCCCTTCTCTAAGGCTTTGAAACAATGCAAGCAGTAAGCTAAGACAATCATAGAGTTCAGTTCCTCTGCTTCTTATCTTTTAGGGATTGCTGTTCTTCATAACTTGATATTCAGATCTTGAGAAATAGTTGCTTCTCATATTTTGGTATTTTTTAAGTTCATTTCAGACAAGATGGTATATTCAGTTTCTGTTACTTATTTTGACCAAAACTATAGTCCTCTAAATTTTCTTAAAAACAATGATTAAAAAAAATAGAAGCCCTTTGTCTCTAAGTTTTAGAGCTGTGGCTATTTTAAAAAAGGAAAAGAGGATTCCAAAGTACATGGAAGGTACTCTGAAACCTGGGCACAGGCTAAAGACAAATGAGAGCTTAAATTCAACAGTGAATAATTTCTAAAGGGTATTGCCACTAATAGAATACTCCTAGTAGTTGTTTCGGAGAAGGCAATGGCACCCCACTTCAATACTCTTGCCTGAAAAATCCCATGGACGGAGGAGCCTGGAAGGCTGCAGTCCATGGGGTCGCTGAGGGTTGGACACAACTGAGCGACTTCACTTTTACTTTTCACTTTCATGCATTGGGAGAAGGAAATGGCAACCCACTCCAGTGTTCTTGCTTGGAGAATCCCAGGGACGGGGGAGCCTGGTGGGCTGCCGTCTATGGAGTCTCACAGAGTCGGACACGACTGAAGCGACTTAGCAGCAACAGCAACAGTAGTCATTTCCTAGAAGGAGGTAAAACTTTGCTTCTTGTACCCTTATTCCTGATAGAGATTAGAATCAAGTTAAATGCTTGCATGGAACTGCTCCCCAGAAGTTTGAAGAGCCATCCTTATGCTCCAATGCTCTACATATTAACATGTTCCTTTAGTATGTTTCTTTGACACAAAGCACTCTCCTTCCATCAGTCTATATACATACTTATAGTTCATGACTCACATGGAGATAAAGAGATATTTTAAAAAGTATGGGTAAAAAGAAATAAGACTTCAGAAAAGTGGGCCTTGAAAACACTGCTAACTGTCTTAGACTGTTTCCTATATCCAAAGGAATTTATTGATTTTTATTACATAATTTGACCAGTTCTTTGTTTCCAAAAGCTAAGTCTGATAGCAGTATCAGCTCAACTCAGTTCAGTTCAATCGTTCAGTCATGTCCGACTCTTTGCAACACCATGAACCACAGAACACCAGGCTTCCCTGTCCATCACCAACTCTCAGAGTTTACTCATGAGTTTACTCATGTCCACTGAGTCGGTGATGCCATCCAACCATCTCATCCTCTGTCGTCCCCTTCCCCTCCCACCTTCAGTCTTTTCCAGCATTAGGGTATTTCAAATGAGTCAGCTCTTCACATCAGGAGGCCAAAGTATTGGAGTTTCAGCTTCAACATCAGTCCTTCCAATGAACACTCAGGACTGATCTCCTTTAAGATGGACTGGTTGGATCTCCTTGCAGTCCAAAGGACTCTCAAGTGTCTGCTCCAACACCAAAGTTTAAAAACATCAATTCTTCATCAACTCAGCTTTCTTTATGGTCTTACCCTCACATCCATACATGACTATTGGAAAAATCATAACCTTAACTAGGTGGACCTTTGTCAGCAAAGTAATGTCTCTGCCTTTTAATATGCTGTCTAGGTTTGTCATAAATTTTCTTCCAAAGAGCAGACATCTTTTAACATCATGGCTGAAATCAACATGTACGGTGATTTTGGAGCCCAAGAAAATAAAGTCTGTCATTGTGTCCATTGTTTCCCCATCTATTTGCCATCAAGTAACGGGACTGAATGTCATGATCTTAGTCTTTTTGAATTTTGAGTTTTAAGCCAGCTTTGTCACTCTCCTCTTTCACTTTCATCGAGAGGTTTTTTTAGTTCCTCTTCACTTTCTGCCATAAGGGTGGTGTCATCTGCATATCTGAGGTTATTGATTTCTCCTGGAAATCTTGATTCCAGCTTGTGCTTCATCCAGCCCAGCATTTTGCATGATGTACTCGGCATATAAGTTAAATAAGCAGAGGGATGATATACAGCCTTGACATACTCCTTTCCCAATTTGGAACCAGTCTGCTGTTCTATGTCCAGTTCTAACTGTTGCTTCTTGACTTGCATACAGATTTCTCAGGAGGCAGGTAAGATGGTCTGGTATTCCCATCTCTTTCAGAATTTCCACAGTTTGTGGTGATCCACACAGTCAAAGGCTTTGGCATAGTCAATAAAGCAGAAATAGATGTTTTCCTGGAACTCTCTTGCTTTTTCAAAGATCCAGCAGATGTTTTCAATTTGACCTCTGATTCTTCTGCCTTTTCTACATCCAGCTTGAACATCTGAAACTTCCCGGTTCATGTACTGTGAAGCCTAACTTGGAGAAGTTTCAGTATTACTTTGCTAGCGTATCAGATGAGTGCAATTACGTGGTAATTTGAACTTTCTTTGGCATTGCCTTTCTTTAGGATTGTAATGAAAACTGACCTTTTCCAATCCTGTGGCCACTGCTGAGTTTTCCAAATTTGCTGGCATATTAAGTACAGCACTTTCACAGCATCATCTTTCAGGATTTGAAATAGCTCAGCTGGAATTTTATCACCTCCACTAGCTTTGTTTGTAGTGATGCTTCCTAAAGCCCACTTGACTTCACACTCCACGATGTCTGGCTCTTGGTGAGTGATCATACCATCATGGTTATCTGGGTCATTATGATATTTTTTGTATAGTTCTGAGTATTCTTGCCACTGCTTCTTAATATCTTCTGCTCCTGTTATGTCCATACCATTTCTATCCTTTATTGTGACCTCATTCCTTTATCTTTTCATAAATCTTTTCCAATTTGACTGTTATAAATATTCACTAGACAGGAAAATGGCAAGGTTTTATTTGACTGTTAACCACATCAGGATTTCTGCTAAGATGACATCAGTGCTTACAGTAGAATTGAAGACCTAATTTGATAGCTTTTACTATTGTTAGTGATGCCTCTTAACAGCAGCTATTACAAAACAAATTAAAAGGCTTAAATGTTGAGTTGTTAAACCTTTTCTACTGTCATATTCTTTGAGGTTTTTATTTTACTATTATATAAGATAAAAGGGTATTTATTAGTGAATTAGTTCAAGATATTCCAAATTTTAATACTTTCATATTTTCAATAAACATTTATATTTCTTTCCTTACTATATTAATGACAATTCATAACAGGCAAAAGAAAGAGTACTACTTTTCTACAAAAGTTTTTGAGACAGAGAAGGAATTCTACTTCAAGTCATTTAGTATCAGGAGATTGGTGATCTGATCCCAACACTCCCACACAAAATATTCTATATAATATATGCATGCATGCAAATAAATCATAACATTGAATTAACATTGCATTTTTAATTGTTATGAGAATGCATAATAGCTATAAGAAGACAGAGGAAAACAAACTTGATTCTCTTAAATGTGTCTTCTAATAGCTCAGCTCAGTTCAGTTCAGTCGGTCAGTTGTGTCCGACTTTTTGTGACCTCATGAATCGCAGCACGCCAGGCCTCCCTGTCCATCACCAACTCCTGGAGTTCACTTAGACTCACGTCCATTGAGTCAGTGATGCCATCCAACCATCTCATCCTGTTGTCCCATTTTCCTCCTGCCCCCAATCCCTCCCAGCATCAGAGTCTTTTCCAATGAGTCTACTCTTCACATGAGATGGCCAAAGTACTGGAGCTTCAGCTTCAGCATCTTTCCTTCCAAAGAAATCCCAGGGCTGATCTCCTTCAGAATGGACTGGCTGGATCTCCAGTAGCATGGATTTATAGATAACCATTCAATATAGTCCCTTAATGTTATGACCTCATGAATCGCAGCACGCCAGGCCTCCCTGTCCATCACCAACTCCTGGAGTTCACTTAGACTCACGTCCATTGAGTCAGTGATGCCATCCAACCATCTCATCCTGTTGTCCCATTTTCCTCCTGCCCCCAATCCCTCCCAGCATCAGAGTCTTTTCCAATGAGTCTACTCTTCACATGAGATGGCCAAAGTACTGGAGCTTCAGCTTCAGCATCTTTCCTTCCAAAGAAATCCCAGGGCTGATCTCCTTCAGAATGGACTGGCTGGATCTCCAGTAGCATGGATTTATAGATAACCATTCAATATAGTCCCTTAATGTTAAAATCATAGTGCAACAAGAGGAATTTTCTATAGCCATTTGATACTTTTTATACAAAACTAATATGTTATCTTTCTTTTTCAGGAATAATTGGAACAAGAATCAGTGAAAGCTAAAAAAATTTATTTTCTTTTCAAAGACTACCATTCTGTTATATTAAAAATATATTTCAATAAAAACATTTAAATAATCAGTCTCACCATATATGTTTGTGATATTTTTTCATTGGACTTAATTTATATATAAATATTTGGTTTATTTTTTTCCAATTCACAATTTTAAAAGGTTACTTCTTAACTATGTAAATAATAATTGTCAGATTTAAACATCTGATGGCAATATGTGCTTTTCTTTTGAATAAACCCTATATAAAAAATACAACACAAATTTTTGTTGTTGTTGTTTCCAATTTGTTTCTTCTGAAAGTAAACAGAAAGTAGTTTGCTAAGGAAATTAAAATGGAGGAAGTCTTGTTCAGGCTTCAGAAGTAGGAGAGCTGACCTGCCTCTGACCTATCTGGACACTATCTGGACTCCATGCTTGTCTGTAAGCACAGCAAGTCAAGTTGTACTTTAGATAAGAAAGGGAATGAGTGTTGAAATTCTTGAGTCCCTGAGGGTCTGGTCAATCCCCTGGAGGTCTAATGAAATCCTTTGACTTACAGAGTGAAACACAGTATTTAAAAAAAAAAAAAAATTTAAAGTAAAACCAGAGCTGCATTTTTTGCACAGTCTGGTAAAGACATCACTTTGTGGCCTGGAATAATAAGTGGGAGCTCTTGAAATTGCAATCTGAAGTCTCACTCATGGGATGGATGCACTGCTGGGACCCTTTCCCAACTGGGACTCCAGATTGCTGTTAACAACGGACTTCCCAGTGCTATTTAACTCTGTATGTCATTCAGCTCCATTTGGTGATGTATGTGCTGTTACTTTTCTCTGTTGCATCTGTTTCTTTACTTGTAATACTGTGTATTTAAATTAAGTCCAATAATCCTCTATTAAATATTAAAATTGCTTACTATGTGTGATGAGTGGTTTCTTTAGTTAACAAATACTTTGAACCTAAAACAAAAGTAAACCTTTCAGCAAAACATAAAGAGGAGACAAGCATCATTCCATGGCTATCTCCCCATTTCCCTTCCCCTAAAATGTTTTACCTACTTTTTAAACATTTATCTAACATCAATTTACATAGTACTTTGCAGTTCTAGGCACTGTTCTAAGCTCCTAACAGTATAAGTTTATTAAGCCCTTAAAAAACCCTGCAAGTATATACAATTATTATTCCCGTAAATGTTAGGCAACTGAATAACAGAGAAGATAAATGATTTGCCAAGATTACACAGCTGAAATGTATCAGAGGCAGAATGAGAAAGCATACCAAGGAAACATGGCTTCAGAAGTTTACTGGAAATTAGAAAATAATACAAACTAACATGAAGTTAAGCATGATAAGTGTGCTGATTTCTTTTGGTTACTGCAACAAATTACAAAGTAGGTGCTTAAATAAATAATTTATTCCCTCACATTTCAGAAGGTCCAAAATCAAGTTGACTGGGCTGAAATTAATATGTCACAGGGTCAATGGTCCCTTGATAGGCTTTTGGGAAGCTGTGACCCTCCCAGTTTCTTTCTGTAGCTAGTAGCATCTCTTAACTGGTGGCTGCATCATTCTAATCTTCAGGGAATAAAGCATCAAGCCTCTGTCTGATTATTTTTTACAGTATTTTCTCCCATGTATGTTTTCAAATCTTACCTTTAAAAGCTATATGTGATTGCATTTGGGGCTTCCCAGGTGGCTCAGTGGCAAAGAATCTGCCTGGCAATGCAGGAGACACAGGAAACACAAGTTCAGTTCCTGGGTCAGGAAGTCCAGTATTCTTGCCTGGAAAAGTCAATGGACAGAGGCGCTTCACAGGCAACAGTCCATGGGATCACAAAGAGTTGGACACAACTAAAGATTGCATTCAGGGCCCACCTAGGTAAACAGTATAATCTCTCCATTTGTGAACTCTAAACTTGAGCTCAGGCTGCGGAGGCGGCCGCCGCACTTGAGCGTGGCAGAGAGCTATCCCACGTCTGAGGTCAGGGGCAGCGGCCTAGAGTGCCAGGTTGCGACGGCACAGAAACGGCCGAGAGGAGCTACCCTGCGACCGAGGTCAGTGGCGGCTGGGAGGAGCTACCCCGCGTCTGAGGTCAGGGGTGGTAGCTGGGAGGAGACACACCGCATCTGAGGTCAGTGGTGGCCAGGAGGAGACACCCCGCTTCCGAGGTCAGGGCGGCGGCTGGGAGGAGCTACCCCATGTCTGAGGCCAGTGGCGGCAGGGAGGAGACACCCCACCTCTGAGGTCTGGGGCGGCCGGGAGAAGCCACCTCGCCCCCAAGGCCAGGAGCGGCAGCTGAGAGGAGCCACCCACACCCGAGGCCAGGGCTGGTTTGTCATCTGCATATCTGAGGTTATTGATATTTCTCCCAGCAATCTTGATTCCAGCTTGTGTTTCTTCCAGTCCAGCATGCATCCTCATAATTCAGAGGCAGAGGGGTATTTTAGAAGAGAAACCCATGTGACTACAGAAGAGTAGATGGGAGTGATGCAGCCACGAGCTGAGGAATGCCAGCACCACCAGAAGCTGAAAGGTGGAAAAGAATGGATTCTTCCCTAGAGTACCATCCTGCTGACACCTTGATTTTAACCCAGTACTAATGATTTCATACTTCTGGCTTCCAGAACTGCAAGAGAATAAATGTATATGGCTTCAAACTACTTAGTCTGTGGTCATTTTTACAGCCGCTACAAGAAGCCAAGATATGCTGCATAAAAAGCCAAAGCTAAGGTAAATTCCTCTGCCATTTTTCTTTGTGGAATGATAGCAAAAACTAAATATTGATTGATTAAATTCATGTTGGTTACTGCATTTGTAAACCATAGTCCATGGAGTTAGAAGAGGGTCACAAAGCTCCAAAGCTTCATTTAAAATTTCCCCACATGCTCTATTCCAGCAACTTAGGCTTCCCTTGTGGCTCAATTGGTAAAGAATCCACCTGCAGTGTGGGAGACCTGGGTTTGATCCCTGGATTGGGAAGATTCCCTGGAGAAGGGAAAGGCTACCCACTCCAGTATTCTGGCCTGGAGAATCCCATGGACTGTGTAGTCCATGGGGTCGCAAAGAGTCAGACACGACTGAGTGACTTTCACTTACTCCACTCCATATCACAGTTAGTCCTTCGTTGTCCAGAAGAAATAGAAATTCCCAAAAGTGTATCTTCACAATTCTATATTTGATGGTAGCATCCTTAGGTTGATCTTTAAACAGACCACCACACTGTATTGCAGTAAATCACTAGGTTTTGAAAGCTAATTAAAATCTGTGTTATTTATATTCTTAAACTTTGCTTTTATCCCATAAATGTTTAGTCCTGAGCAACATCTAATTATTTGACTAGAGAAAAGTTTCAACATGAGGCCAGTAGTGGGCTCTGCTGCCTTTGAATTGAAAGGGACCTTCTTATAACCATTGAAAAATAAAAGTTTATTTCTACTTCGTACATTAGTTTTCTAAAGGCCTTTGATCTCTTTAAAGGTATTCATGGTCTAAATAACCACCACATTCTTATAGAAATAAGTGAAATCTGGATTTAAAATAATTGACACCTAAGGGAAAACTTATTAAATGTAGTAATCTTTATCTACCATGTAGAAGTTTTTCTTTTAGATCAAACATTGAAGGTGAATAAATTCTTTTCTCCTTTCTTTAAAATTAATCATTTAAATAAAAGTAAGGCTATCTGTTTATTTCACTATTAAATAGAAAATCACACTAAAAAACAAAGATAGTTTAAGTGGAAGAAGCATGCTGCTCAAATTGAGCCACATTCAAAATATATTCCCCTCAATTCAAAACAGAAAAAAAAGAAAAAACAGATGGCGCATACAAAACAGTGACATATGATGACAAATTTAACTAACAAGCATTTGCATCTTCTAACACAGCGCCATTTTTCACTTGGGTGTAGATGGACAGGTGAATTCTTTGAAAACCAATAATTCGTATTTTGAGTTTAGGGATTCCTATGGGATTTTATTTGATAGGGAATTTCTCACTCTTTGAAAAAAATTCATTTTCTCACAATTGCATTTACTTCCATCAGTTGAAGTTCAAATCTTATTATACCTAAAGTTTGAGAAGGAAACTGATCTTGATTACAAGGAATTTCACTCCTGGGATCTCATTTCAGATACTAAAAGCCATATGGCTAAAGAATTACTATGGTCCAGGGTTTAGACATGCAATAGATTGTGCTTTGGAGTGACACCTCAGGGAAGCATAGGTTCATGGATTTAAAATAATTGAGGAGTTCGACTTAAAAGAGCAAATATATAATAATGAAATTGAGAGATTAGTCCTATGAAAGACACAGGAAAAACCATTTCTCACTCTAGAATATCAGCACAATTTTACATTTAACATGGGATTTTTGAGATGGGGCATATTACCTTCATTCTAAACTGAAATAACTTTGTATCTCTCTGCTTATTTTAAATAAATTGTTTTGCTTTTTGATTTATACTGCATGTGTTTGTTCTATGATTGTGAATGGGTCATACAAAGATGGGTAAGATACTGTTTCACAGACTGGGCATTCTTACCAGTTGTGACCTTGAATTTCATATTGTATATGTATAAATACTTTGCAAGACAGACCACATTGATTCCATGTGTATTCCTTTCCTAAGGTAAGTGTGGCATCACTATACATCAATTCAAACCACTGGCATACACATTTTTTTCCCAGAAATCTGATCCCTGAGAGCTGATGTTTTAATGGTTATAACTTTTCTGAGTGATACCAAAAGAAGGTGAAATTGAATTGACATATGAGGAAGAGAACTGTTTAGCTAACAGTATGTGAAATGGAAGAACACAACACAGGCTTATTAGGAGTTGGTTATAGACAACTATTCAAGAAAAAGAAAATATTACCTCAGAATATTTTGAAGAGTGAGAATGTGGGTTTTAATATTCACAGTGATCACAGCAAAGAGAAAAGGATTCTAAAATAATGGTTTAAAAGTTAGTCACAGAACTGCTAAGTTGCTTCAGTCGTGTCCAATTCTTTTGTAATCCCATGGACTGTAGTCCACCAGTCTCCTCTGTCCACGGGATTTCCCAGGCAAGAATACTGGAGTACGTTGCCATTTCCTTCTACAGGGGATCTTCCTGACCCAGGAATCAAATCCACATCTCTCGTATCTCCTGCATTGGCAGGTGGGTTCTTTACCAGGTGGTTCTGGCACCACCTGGCAATATAATTGTGTGTGTGCCTGTGTGTGTGAAGGGGAGATTTTTTACGACAAATACCCAAGCGGTGCCCTTCAAGTCTACGTAGCATCATTATGAGTAACTGATTGATAGATTCTTATCTCAAAAGGAATACCTGGATTAAAGAAGAAGGAAGTTAAATTAGACACCTAAATAAACTTCTGAAGGTCAGATAGGAGAAGCATAGACTAGATTTCCAAAAACTGATTCAGAAAAAATCAGTGGACAGTATTAGGGAGAACCCGACTTTTGACATCCATATGTGTCTTAGGACTTACTATTGTCTGCAAAATGAAATGGTGTGGTTTTATTGAAAATGGCTGCTGCCTGCCTTTGTCTGAACATTTAAGTATCTTTGGATATTAGACATTTAAAATAAAGATTATTTGCTGTAGCATAGACCATATTTTGATCAGCGGAATTTCTAGCAATTGTTGCAGGGTATCATGGGATATTTCCTTTGTTTTCTACGTTTCCCCCTTGAATTATACACATTTCCTGACCCTTTGCCAATGGTAATGAATATTATTTAGGAGATCAAACACAGATCATATGAAAGAAACATCTGTTGTAGCTATTGTTTTTCAGAAGTTCAAGTTGCCCGAGAAGTCCACCAGGTAATATTTTCCAATCCTCATTTCTATACAACTGGCGGATCTTGGTGGCAGCAGAGGAGAAAAGATTGTTAATTTAATATTTGAGATGTGTGGATACTGAAGTTATTTGTACTGAAACATGTTTTGGAAGAAAAAAAATCCATAGTGACTGTTTTAGTTTGTTCTGCTCTGTAGCCAACTAGGGCTACAAAACTCATCATCGAGAGCGGATAAGAAAAAGCCAAAGAGTGGAAGGGATGGGAAGCAGCTGTTATTTTAATTGTTTCTTGATTTCCTCATTCCAGCCCCATCTATTGATTTAATCCCCCAAATTTTCCTAAGCCAAGCCTCAAAGCAGAGCTTATTTTCAGGGGAGGTGAAGCTTCTTTCCAGGCCAACATTCTTACTCTACTCTGATTTCTTCTACCCCCTGCCTCCCAGTCAGCTGTCAGGCCTGTAATTCTCCTTTAAAATAGATCTAAAAGGGAAAGGTAATTTATATTTTAATGACAAGGCTTGGTTATGTGTTGGACACAAAGGGTTTATAGCCCTGGGAGGTAATTACTCAGGTTGAAAGGTGCTTCATCTATGCAGATCGCAGTTTCCAAAGAGTGATGTTCTCAGTGAAACCGGTGATGACAAAACCATCTGAGATATCAAACAAAGAAATTTCATTGAAGGACCATTTCCCTTGTTCTTCAATTACTAGATTTAAAATTAATTACAAATATCATTGCTTTCATTAAAATAATCCAACTGAAACCCTTAACATGCTGTATAAGATATACGAAATGGGATGCAATGAAGGATGCATGAAAGAGCCTTGGACCACGGGTGCTCAGTAAACCACAGCACTGCCACTCACTAGTTCTGTGACCCTGGACCTGAACTCTAACTTTCATTCTAACTTGTGCCACGTGTGATCTTATAGAATACAGGATAAATCAGAGTTTCCTCCCACAGGTGGCACGGTCTTTTACATAGAATCCATTTTGTGAGAAAGATGGGGAAGTCAGAAAGAAACAGACAAATTATTTTCTTATTTTTACTGTAAAGGTACTCACACAATGTGACTTTGAGCTTGAAGAAATGGACTGATTAATTCTTTCACATAGAAATATCATCATCACTCTACCTGTGACAACCACTTTCATAGGATTTTTCTTGTAGTATCCCAAGGGAAAGAAAAGTACTGTCCTGTCCTAGGGACCAAGAACAGAGTCTGAGAACTAGTGTTATGTGAAATAACAGTATGATGCTGACATTATAAGAAGAACTTAATATATAACTTTAAAATTTTTATTTTGAAATAATTTTAGGCTTAGCGCAGAACTACAAGATTAATTCAGAAAGTTGTGATATATATTTCACCCAGCTTCCCAACATCTTGTGTACTATTAGTATAATTTTCAAAAGTAAGAAGTTAACTTTGATACAATACCCAACTAAGTTATGGATTTTATTTGCATTTCAACAGTTTACTACTTCTGTTGCTAAGTCACTTCAGTCGTGTCTGACTCTGTGCAACCCCATAGACGGCAGCCCACCAGGCTCCCCCGTCCCTGGGATTCTCCAGGCAAGAACACTGAAGTGGGTTACCATTTCCTTCTCCAATGCATGAAAGTGAAAATGAAAGTGACGTCTTTTTCAAAAGTAAGAAGTTAACTTTGATACAATACCCAACTAAGTTATGGATTTTATTTGCATTTCAACAGTTTACTACTTCTGTTGCTAAGTCACTTCAGTCGTGTCTGACTCTGTGCAACCCCATAGACGGCAGCCCACCAGGCTCCCCCGTCCCTGGGATTCTCCAGGCAAGAACACTGAAGTGGGTTACCATTTCCTTCTCCAATGCATGAAAGTGAAAAGTGAAAGTGACGTCACCGAGTCGTGTCCAACTCTCAGCGACCCCATGGACTGGAGCCTTCCAGCCTCCTCCGTCCATGGGATTTTTCAAGTGAGAGTACTGGAGTGGGGTGCCATCGCCTTCTCTGCAGTTTACTACTAATGTACTTCTATTTCAGGATCCAAGTCGAGATGCCCCATTGCACTTACTTTCAGATCTTCTTTGTCTTTTCCAATCTGTGAAAGCTCCATGGTCTTTCCTGTCTTTCATGATTGCGATGCTTTTGGATAGTACTAGTTAATTATTTTGCAGAATGCCTTATAGTTTTTATTTGTGCAATCTTTTCTCATAATTAGATTAAGGGTATGCAGTTTGGGCAAGAATGCCACAGAAATGGTGTGTTCTCTTAAGTGTATCATTCATACACTTACAGAGCATACATGAAGGGTACACAAAGTTAATATTTCTCATTTCACCTTTATCACCTGGTTAAGGTGGTGTCTGCTGTGCTTCTTCACCATAATACTATTTTCTCTTTTTGAATTAATAAATATCCTGGGGAAGATAATTTAAGACTGAAAAATACCCTTTTGTCCAATTTTTGCCCACTACTTTTAGAATTCATCTTTCAATCTTATTTGCAACAATTTTTACTATGATTTTATAATGGTGATTTTCCATTTTCTTTATACTTTCCATATTTATTAACCCAAAATATTCTGTAAGGAAGAGCTGCTACTTCCCCTGTTATTTACTCATGTGTTCCAATACTCATTTATATGAGTATGAAATACTTAGTACTTATTTTGCCCTGCATTCCAAGTGGTAAAAATTCCACCTGTTGATGCAGGAGATATAAGAGATTCAGGTTCCATCCCTGGGTCAGGAAGATCCTCTGGAGGTCATGGCAACCCACTCCAGTATTCTTGCCAGGAGAATCCCATAGACACAGGACCCCAGGAGGCTACAGTCCATAGGGTCACAAGGTGTTGGACATAACTAAAATAGTATAGCAGACAGATTATACTCTAATGCTATCTTTGTGAATTATATTCTCAAAAATGTCCAGCTTTGGTCAACAACCTCCTTCAGGTTGTTGAAAGAACTTTAAAATTGACTGCTTCATGCCAGCACAAGATGCTCCAGTCTCATTGTGCATTTTCTTGCTCCAGTCGGGAATCAACCATTTTGCCAAAGATCTAGAATTCCTTTAATTAGATGACGGTATTTAGAAATCAAGATCTGGATAGAAGGAGCAATCATTGCTACTAAAACGTCATTGCATCTGGACCCCGTCAGTGGATAAAACTTGAAATGCGTGTATACACAGTAACCCAGCTATACACACAGGTGCGTGTGTGCACATGCTCAGTGGCTCCGTTGTGTCCGACTCTTCATGACCCCATGGTCTGTAGCCCACCAATCTCCCCTGTCCATGAGATTTCCCAAGCAAGAATACTGGAGTGGTTTGCCATTTCCTCCTCTAGGGGATCTTCCCAACCCAGGGACCAGGGCTGTGTCTGCATTGGCAGGCAGATTTTTTTACTACTGAGCCACCTGAGACAAACACACACCTTTAATTATTTCTGTATCTGTCAGCATGTATGGTATAAAACTGAGTTCATAATAGACCTCTGGTTCTAATCCAATACCACAAATTTACTCTGTCCTTCCTATATTCCTCAACTGTTACTTTTCTGTCTGATATATATATATATATATATATATGAAACTTACTCTCATTATCTACAATATGCTCACTTATTTTTTCAAACCTAGTATGCACAAAAATTAGTTTCAAAATTGCTGACCCAAAATACCCCTAGGAGAAACAAATCTGAGAAATACAGTAAAATATACACTTATAGTTCCTTTTTATTGATTTACAGTCTCCAGTCAAAGTATTGATTCCAAAAGTAACTTAGGTTAGGTTAGTTCTTGTCTTCCTTACTCACCTCAGATATTTTATTCATTTGTAATACAGTTGAGTTCATCTGTTGCCATTTGTATCCCATTTGCCTTCCCTTCTCATTCTGCTAGAATATCTTTTATCTAAACACTCAACAAGGTATATAAAACTTTGCCTAGCCTGCTATTGCAAAGATTTTTCTCCTGTATTTTCTGCCAGAAGTTTTATGATTTTGTAGTTTTACATTTTGATCTATGACATATTTTGAGTTAACAACATGTGGGTTCATTATTTACCTTGGATTGTTGAAAAACTATGTTTCCTTCACTGAATTGATTTATACTTTTCTCAAAAATCAGTTAATTATGATGTCGGGGGTATACTGTTCCATTGATGTATGTGATTTATCATCATTATCTTGATTACTAGAACTTTCTATTAAATCTTGAATTAGGTAGTGTTAGTCTTCCTTTTTCTGTTCTTCATTTTCAAAATTAATTGGATTCTTAGGGTTTTTTTTTTTATTGTTCTGTATGCACTTTAGATTCAGATTATCAATCTGCAAAACAAGCCTCCTGGGTGTTTATTTTGGGTTGAATTGAATGTGTAGTTTAATTTGGAGATAATTTTATAACTGAATAGTACTCAGGAACACTGTATATTCTCTGTAAATTTGTGGACACTGTATATCTCTCTATTTATTGGATATCCTTTCATTTCTTTCATCAATGTTTTATAGTTTTCAGCATACTTATCCTAAACATATTTTGCTAGATTTGTACCTAAGCATATCATTTTTCTGTGCTGTTGTACATTTTACACTATATTAATATTTTAATTTACAATTATTTATCAATAATATATAAAAATATAATTGATTTTTTTATGCTGACTTGCTATCTTGTAAACCTGGGTGTTCTTTGGAAAGAACGCGAAAAGTTGACTCTGATGCTGGGAGGGATTGGGGGCAGGAGGAAAAGGGGATGACAGAGAATGAGATGGCTGGATGGCATCATCAACCTGATGGACGTGAGTTTGAGTGAACTCTGGGAGTTGGTGATGGACAGGGAGGCCTGGCTTGCTGCAATTCATGGGATTGCAAAGAGACGGACACGACTGAGCGACTGAACTGAACGGAACAAACTGAACTGAAACCTTTTAAACTAACTCATGAGATTTAGAAGATTTTTTAAGACATTTTAGGATTTTATACATAGCTATGTCACTTGAATATACAGATATATTTCTCTTTTTCTAGTCTGTGTGTCTTTTCTTCTTTCTATCTCTTATTCCACTATCTAGGATTTTCAATATAATGTTGAATACAAATTGTGAGACAGGATATCTTTGTATTATTTCCAGCCTAATGGGAAATGTATTGTCTTTTATCTTTAAGTACTAAAATGACAACTTTCAATTTTACATAAAATCCATCTATCATGTCAAGGAAGCATTCAGAGATTTTTTAGTTTCCTGAGATTCTTTTTTTAATCCTGAATCAACGTTGGATTTTGTCAAAAGCCTTTTTCTACAGTCATTGGCATGATTATGTGACTTTTCACTAGTCTGTTAATCTAGTGAATTATTTTGATTGATTTTCTAATGCTGGACCAGACTTGCATTCTTCAAATGAACGCTACTTGTTTGTAATCCATTAATCTTTTTATATATTGCTCGATTTGATTTGCTAATATTTTATTGAGGATTTTTGCGTCCATGTTTATAAGGGATACTGATGTGTAGGTTTCTTGTAGTGTCTTTCTCTGGTTTTGTTATTAGAGTAATGCTGAACCTTTAGAAAGTAGTCCCTTCTCTTCGTTTTCTAGAAATGTTTGTGTAGATGTGGTTGTATGTATTTCCCAAGTGCTTGATAGAAGTCACACATGATGGCATTTGGGCTGGAGGTTTTCTTAGGTGAAATATTTTCAATTATTAAATTCTTTTATAGATGTCAGGATATTCTGTTTCTTCTTTCTTGAGTGAATTGTGGTAGTTTGTATCTTTCACAGTGTAGGTTGATTCACTTACGTTGCTGAATCTATGGACATAGATATCAATTCTATTTACATTATTATAAAACCTGTTTGGTTTTCATTGCTTTTCTCTATTTTCATTTTTTAAGATGTATTCATGTTTGCTCTTAGGATTATCATTTGATTTTTTCTTTTATCTTTGGGTTTCCTTTTTTCTTCTCTTTCTAGTTTCTGAAACAAGGTTAATTACAGTCAACTTTACTTATTTTCCAAAATAAGCATTTAATGGTACACATTTTCCTCTAAGCATAATTTTAACTGTATCCCAGAAATCCTGATAGCTTGTATTTTCATTTTAACTCAGTTGAAAATACTTTTAATTTACCTTGAATATTTCTTTTTGACCTAGAATTATTTTAGTATATATTATTTAGTTTCTAAATATGCAAATATTTTCTGGGATATTTTCATTTTGATTCCTAATCTAATGCCTTTATGAACTTTTACCTTACATTTATAGTTTTTATAATTTGTTAAGATTTTGCTTATGGCCAGATTACAGTCTATGTTGATGTACTTGAGAAAAATATGGTTTCTGCTGTATTCTGCCAATAAGGTTAAGTTTACTGAAAGTGTTAGGTCTTAAAAAAAAAAAAATGGTTAGGGCTTTCATATCTTTTTTGATTTACTCTTAATTCTATCAATTCCTGAGACAGAGAAAGGTGTTGAAATCTCCAACTATAATTGTAGATTTGTCTATTTCTCATTCCAGTTCTTCTGGTTTTAGATGAATATATTTTGAATATTGAATATTTGAGGGGTATATAGCTATTCTTAGATATGTAATGTGATATGATAC
>SJXQ01000112.1:0-55238 GCA_006408695.1 Aepyceros melampus
CTAGAGTATTTTTAATTTTAGTAATTGTGTTCTTTGTCTCTCTGTGTTTGTTCTTTAATTCTTCTAGGTCTTTGTTAATTGATTCTTGCATTTTTCCCATTCTATTTTCAAGGTTTCAGATCATCTTTACTATCATTATTCTGAATTCTTTTTCAGGTAGTTTGCCTATTTCCTCTTCATTTATTTGGATTTTGTGTTTCTAGGTTGCTCCTTCATTTGTGCACTATTTCTCTGCCTTTTCATTATTTATTAAGTTATTGTGTTTGAGGTTTCATTGTTCCAGTCTTCAAGGTTGAATTCTTTTTTCCTTTTGGTTTCTGCCCTGGTAAGATTGGTCCAGTGGTTTGTGTAAGCTTCCTGTAGGGCATGACTTTTGCTTGCATTCTGGTGGGAGGAGGTGAGTTTTTTTTTTTTTTTATATCATTTATTTGGATTTTGTGTTTCTAGGTTGCTCCTTCATTTGTGCACTATTTCTCTGCCTTTTCATTATTTATTAAGTTATTGTGTTTGAGGTTTCATTGTTCCAGTCTTCAAGGTTGAATTCTTTTTTCCTTTTGGTTTCTGCCCTGGTAAGATTGGTCCAGTGGTTTGTGTAAGCTTCCTGTAGGGCATGACTTTTGCTTGCATTCTGGTGGGAGGAGGTGAGTTTTTTTTTTTTTTTATCTGATGGGTAGGATTGAGTGAGTCTGCTGATGACTGGGTCTGCATTTCTGTCTTGTTTGTTATTTGGATGTGGCGTCTTAGACAGAATACTACTGGCAGTTGGGTGATGCTGGGTCTTGTATACAAATGGTTGCCTATGTGGGAGTTCTCACTATTTGATACTCCCTAGAGTTAGGAGTTCTCTGGTAGTCTAGGGTCTTGGAGTTAGTGCTCCCACCCCAAAGGCTCAGGGCTTGATCTCTGGCCAGGGATGGAGATTCCACAGGTGCTTTGTTATGGCATTAAATGGGATTAAAACAAATATCCAAATCAAAAAACAAAAGATGCACCCCAGACAAATGGCAATTACAAAATCAGGCAGATAATAGCTGAAATAATGGAATATACACCCATAAGCAGAATCAAAACAGTTCAAAAATAAATAAACAAATAAAGCACAATAGATTGACCCAGTGAACAAAGGAAACCAAAATGATATCCACCAGTTAAGAACAAAATTAACTAAAGCACAAACTGGAAACCAAAACTAAAGCAAGGTGCCAACTGGGGAATAAAGCAATGAAAACAAAACAAGTTAACAAATATGGTAGAAAAATAAAGAAAGAATAGAAATGCAAAGTTAAATAGAGGTAGATAAAGATTTATATATATTAAAGATTAACTGCAAGGGGAAAAGGAGTCTGCCTAGTTGATCATGTGGATTTAATCTGCAGCTTGTACAGCTGGTGGGAAGGTTTTGGGTCTTCTTCCTTAGCCACACTGCCCCTGGGTTTCAATTGTGGTTTTATTTCCATCTCTGCATGTGGGTCATCCACAGGGGTTTGCTCCTGAGGCTGTCCTGGAGGACTTGTGTCTACTCCAGTGAGTGGCAGGTGTGGAGGTGGTGCAGTTGCTTGGGACCCAGGGGCCCTGGCAGCACAAGGTACTCAGGGGAGTTGGCAGCAAGGGCAGCGGGAAATATGGTGCTCTAGAAGGGTATGGCAACCAACTCCAGTATTCTTGCCTGGAGAATCCCCCAGAAAGAGAAGCCTGGCAGCCACAGTCCACAGGGTCTCAAAGAGTTGGATACACCTGAAGTGATTCTGCATGTATAGACACAGGACTTTTTTCTAGCCTGTGGTAGCTCTGCTCCAGTGAGGATTGAGTGTGAGGGTGTCACAGCTGCTTGGGTCGCGGGGACCTTGGTGGCGCCAAGTACGCAGGGTCACGGACTGCCTCAGCCGCAGAAGGTATGGCCCTCTCAGAGTCTTTTTCCAGCCTCTGGCAGCCGGTGATCAGCGGCCTCTTTGGATAGTCCTTTTCCGTTGCTCCATCCATTCAGGCACTTACAGGGCTCCCTTGCCTGGGGTCCTTCACTGTTGCTCGTCAAGTCAGACACACAAAGGGGCTCCCCTTGTCTGGGGTTCTACTCTGGTGTTTCCATGCGTCAGGCAGTTGAGGGGCCAGCCTGTCTATTGTTCAGCTGCTGGCGCTGGCATGTGGGTAGAGACAGGCTCTCCCTGTGATGGCTCCACCCCCTATGCGTGACTCAGCAGTATCACCTCACTTCCATGGCTGCCTGGCTTTCCCCCACAGGCATTCCCACCAGAATCTCCTCCCTCACATCTCCTAGGCTGTCTCCCCGCAGTCAACAGCAGACCTCTCCCTGGGATTGCTCCACACCCCTATACTCCAGCTCCCAGCCGCTGTGCCTTCTAGGGGACCTGCATCCCTGTCTGGGTATGGCTGCAGCAAGGATTGTCTGTGTGATTCTCAATCCATTTAAGCTGCCACAGATCACTTGCTTCACTCTCAGCCTAAAATATTTCTCCTTTAACCCAAGCAATTGCCCCAACGTGGGGATCGACCCCTGCTTCATTTCCCTCACCTGCTGAGTGAAGGTCCAGTCCAGCTGTCCTGTTTTTCTCCCTCGTTCCTTCATCCTACCCACTTTTGCATGGTTCTATATGTTCTTTTCAGGTGGTCAGGTACTCTTGTCTGCTCTTGGCTGGTGTTCTGCAAGCACTCCTGTCAGAAGGTGTATTTCTGACGTATCTGTGGAGAGAGATGTACTCCACGTCCATCTACTCCTCCACCATCTTGTTCCCTGTGAATTGTTTTTAAACATGTTTTGCCCATTTGTTTTTAGTAGTATGTGTTCTTTTATAAATTTATATAATTCGTAATGAGAGCTGTTTTATACATACTACAAATATTTTCCCCTTTCTCATCAATACGTTTTGGAAATAATGTCATTAATGTATAGAAGTTTTGAAAATTGTAAATGGTTAATTCTGCTTGTGTCTTTTTTTATGTCTAATGGATTTGGGATCCTGCTTAGAAAAACATTTTGCATATCAAATATGAAGATATGTCCTTATATTTATATTTTAATACTTTTAAATTCTATTTTTCTGCATTTGATTCTTTAATCAAATTGGATTCTATTTTTGTAAACAGTGATGGATTAAGTATCTATGTAGTTTATCTATGAAATGAAGTGAAAGTTGCTCAGTTGTGTCTGACTCTTTGCAACCCCATGGATTATACAGTCCATGGAATTCTCCAGGCCAGAATACTGGAGTGGGTAGCCTTTCCCTTCTCCAGGGGATCTTCCCAACCCAGGGATCAAACCCAGGTCACCTGCATTACAGCAGATTCTTTACCAGCTGAGCCACAAGGGAAGCCCAAGAATACTGGAGTGGGTAGCCTATCCCTTCTCCAGCAGATCTTCCCACCCCAGGAATCAGACTGGGATCTCCTGCATTGCATGTGGATTCTTTACCAACTGAGCTATCAGGAAAGCCCACAGTAGGACTTTATCCATTTTAGATATAGTGAGTAGTGTACATGTTCATATGAAACTCCCTAATTATCTCTTCCCCTCATTCCTCCCCTGCTGGCAAACATGTTTGTTCTCTAAGTCTGTGAGGTCTGTAAATAAGCTCACTTGTAGCATTTTTTTTTTAGCTTCCACATATAAGGAATGTCATATGACATTTCTCCTGCTGTCTTACCGCACTCAGTATGACAGTCTTTAGGTCAATTCATGTTGCTGCAGATAGCATGTTTCATTCTTTTTGATGTTGTTTGGTCGCTGAATCGTGTTGGAGTCTTTGTGTCCCCATGCCGCTGCTGCTGCTAAGTTGCTTCAGTCGTGTCCGACTCTATGTGACCCCACAGACGGCAGCCCACCAGGCTCCCTTGTCCCTGGGATTCTCCAGGCAAGAACACTGGAGTGGGTTGCCATTTCCTTCTCCAGTGCATGAAAGTGAAAAGTGAAAGTGAAGTCACTCAGTCATGTCTGACTGTTTGCGACCCCATGGACTGCAGCCCACCAGGCTCCTCCATCCATGGGATTTTCCAGGCAAGAGTACTGGAGTGGGGTGCCATTGCCTTCTCCACTGTAACCCCATGGACTGCAGCATATCAGGCCTCCTTGTGGTATTTGCTGATCCTGCCCACAGTGCCAGTTGTCTTGCTGTTCACACTGTCTGCACTGTTCGTGACGCCAGGATAGGCCAGGTGCAAGCTAAGAGGCTGGAAGAAGACTTGAGGAACCGTAGGAACTAGAGACTGGTTTATTCTCTCCTGGCTGACGCAGCATCAACACAGCCTCTCTCATGGCTGATGCAGCAGCCGTAATAACTGACACCTTACATTCTCTTCTCTCATACTGACCCAACAGACACGGCCGTGATACAGCAGTAATACTCACCGTTTTGTAGATGGAGCTCACCTATCTGTACCACTCGCAAAACCGGCGACCAAGCAAGTACCTCGTGATGCGCTTGCGCAGTGCTATAAGTGAGCTTGGCTGTTACAGAGGCGTTATTTACAAAACGTGGGGTGAGAGAGCCTGAACACTCCACCTTGGCTAACTTGCTCTCCCCACACTCCACCTTTTCAGGGTCTCTTGCCTCACATTCTGTGCAGTCCATCTTCTGTGATATTTTCTCGGAGAGTGACACTGACCCTTGGATTTGCATCTTGTAACAGCAATAGCTGTAACAACAAGCAGTTACACCCCCAATACAGAGCAGAAACCAATGGTAGGTATCACCTGGAACTCGTGTTGCAGCCCTTGCCCTCAAGGGGCTAGAAGAACCACCGGCTGCATGAGGAGTGCCTTTATCTTCCAAGGCCAAGTCCAGTCCACTGTCTGTCCTTGTGGGATTGCAGGAACGTCTGCACAGGGGCAACTGCGCCTCTGTGGAGCTTTTTTATTAGGCACCCGCAAACCCCCCGCAGGCACCAGGCTGCTCGCGGTTCTCTTTCTGCTGCACAACAGGCCTCACTGCCCAGTGGGGACCCGCAGTTGCGTAATGTTCATTATCACCGCCACCACTCGCTGCCTCACTCTCAGAGAGGCTGTGTTCTTTAGAGTCACGGGGTCCTTGCTCTGACGCCAGTATATGTTGCTCTAGTTCTTCCAAGTGTCTCTGCACATTGTGCACTGGTGTGGCATTGCACAGGGCACAATGCCCTGGCATTCACCTCCAGGGCAGTCAGGAAGATCCATCCCACGGTTCCAGTGCAGTCTGTGCCGCCTTGTTGAGCAAACAGGAACTCACTGCCTGTACGCCTTTTTAAAGCTATCTGGTGAACCGTCCACCATCTCCCTGTCTTCCACCGGAACCCATGCTGAGAGGATCGCAGTCACATGGTACCAAATGCTGCTGCTGCTCCTAAGTCGCTCAGTCGTGTCTGACTCTCTGCGACCCCATGGACTGCAGCCTACCAGGTTCCTCTGCCCATGAGATTTTCCAGGCAAGAGTACTGGAGTGGGGTGCCATTGCCTTCTCTGACCAAATGCTACCACATGCTATATACGGTGGCCACTGGCTTCCTCCATCCAGTGGAGCCTCAGGCTCCCCACCTGCTGGGTATCCTGCGGACTACACCAATTGTATCGCTGATCCTGCTCACAGCACCAATTGTCCTGCAGTTTACAAGGTCCACACTGCTCATGAGGCCAGGGTAGGCAAGGCTTGAGCTAAGAGGCTGGAAGGAGACTTGGGGCGCATAGGAATGCACACACATTTATTCTCTTCTGGCTGACGCAGCGGCCATAATAACAGACACCCTATATTCTCTCCTCTCGTGGCTGACCTCACACACACAACACTGATGCAGCAGTAATGCCCATCACTTTATGGGTAGAACTCACAAATCCATACTGCACATAAAACTCGTGACCAAGTGAGTACCTTCTGATGCTCATGTGCAGTGCTATAAATGATCTCAGCTGTTACGTAGTCGTTGTTTACAAAACGTGGGATGAGACAGCCTGAACACGCCATCGTGGCCCATTTGCTCTCTCCCCAAACCTGTCCTTCACTGTCTCCTGGAGCTTGCTCAAACTCATGTCCACCGAATCTGTGATGCTATCTAACCATCTCATCCTCTGTCACCCCCTTCTTCTTTTGCTTTCAATCTTTTAAGGCATAAGGGTCTATTCTAGTTAGTCAGATCTTCACATCAGGTGGCCAAAGTATTGGAACTTCAACATCAGTCCTTCTAATGAATATTCAGGGCTGATTTCCTTCAGGACTGAGTGGTTTGATCTTGCAGTTTGAGAGACTCTCAAGAGTCTTCTCTAGCACCACAGTTAGAAAGCAGCAATCCTTCAGCTCTCAGCCTTATTTATGGTCCATCTCTCACATCCGTACACAACTACTGGAAAAACCATAGCTTTGACTATACAGAGTTTTGTCAGAAAGTGATATTTTTAATACACTGTCTAGGTTTGTCATAACTTTTCTTCCAAGGAGCAAGCATTTTTAATTTCATGGCTGCTATCACTGTCTGCTGTGACTTTGGAACTCAAGAAAATAAAAATAAAATCTGCCACTGTTTCCAATTTTTTCCCCATGTATTTGCCATGAAGTGATGGGACCAGATGCCATAATCTTCATTTTTTGAATGTTGAGTTTTAAGTCAATTTTTTCATGTTCCTCTTTCATCCTCACCAAGAGGCTCTTTAGTTCCTCTTCTCTTTATGCCATAAGTGTCATCTGCCTATCTGAGATTGTTGATATCTTGCCTGGTAATCTTGACTCCAGCTTGTGATTCATCCAGTCTTTTCACTTCTCATGATGTATCCTACATAAAAGTTAAATAAGCAGGGTGACAATATACAGCCTTGACATACTCCTTTCCAGATTTGGAACCAGTCCATTGTTCCATGTCCGGTTTTAACTGTTGTGTCTTGACCTGCATACAGGTTTCTCAGGAGACAGGCAAAATGTTCTGGTATTCCCATCTTTTTAAGAATTTCCCACAGTTTGTTGTAATCCACCCAGTCAAAGGCAGAAGTAGGTGCTTTTCTGCAATGCCCTTGATTTTTCTGTGATCCAGCAAATGTTGGCAATTTGATCTCTGGTTCCTCTGCCTTTTTTAAATTCAGCTTGTGTATCTGGAATTTCTCAGTTCATGTACTGTTGAAGCCTAGCTTGAAGAATTTTGAGCATTATCTTGCTAGCATGTGATAAAGGTCTGTCTAGTCAAGGCTATGGTTTTTCCAGTAGTCATGTATGGATGTGAGAGTTGGACTGTGAAGAAAGCTGAGCACCGAAGAATTGATGCTTTTGAACTGTGATGTTGGAGAAGACTCTTGAGAGTCCCTTGGACTGCAAGGAGATCCAACCAGTCCATTCTGAAGGAGATCAGCCCTGGGATTTCTTTGGAAGGAATGATGCTAAAGCTGAAACTCCAGTCCTTTGGCCACCTCATGCGAAGAGTTGACTCATTGGAAAAGACTCTGATGCTGGGAGGAATTGGGGGCAGGAGGAGAAGGGGACGACAGAGGATGAGGTGGCTNAAGGAGATCCAACCAGTCCATTCTGAAGGAGATCAGCCCTGGGATTTCTTTGGAAGGAATGATGCTAAAGCTGAAAGTCTAGTCCTTTGGCCACCTCATGCGAATGTTGACTCATTGGAAAAGACTCTGATGCTGGGAGGGATTGGGGGCAGGAGGAGAAGGGGACGACAGAGGATGAGGTGGCTGGATGGCATCATCGACTCAATGGACATGAATTTGGGTGAACTCTGTGAGTTGGTGATGGACAAGGAGGCCTGGCGTGCTGTGATTCATGGGGTTGCAAAGAGTTGGACACGACTGAGTGACTGAACTGACTGAACTGATGTGAAATGAGTGTAGTTGTATGGTAGTTGAAACCATCTTTGGCATTGACTTTCTTTGGGATTGCAATAAAAACTGACCTTTTGCATTCCTTTTCCCAAAACCCATTGCTGAGTTTTCCAAATTTGCTGACATGATGAGTATAGCACTTTAACAGCATTATTGTTTAGGATTTCAAATAGCTCATCTGGAATTCTATCACCTCTACTAGCTTTGTTTATAGAAATGCTTCCTAAGGTCCACTTGACTTCACACTCCAGGGTGTCTGGCTCTAGGTGCATGATCACACCATTATGGTTATCTGGGTCACTAAGATCTTTTTCATATAGTTCTTCTGTGTATTTTTGCCACCTCTTAATCTCTTCTGTTTCTGTCCTTTATTGTGCCCAGGCTGGCAGGAAATGTTCTCTGGATGTCTCTTAGTTTCTTGAAGAGATCTCTAGTCTTTCCCATTCTATTTCTTTCTTCTATTTCTGTGCATTTGTTCACTTAAGAGGGCTTTCTTATTGCTCCTTACTATTCTCTGGAACTCTGCATTCAGTTGGGTATATCTTTCCCTTTCTCCTTTGCCTTTCACTTCTTTCCTCAGGTATTTGTAAGGCTTTCAGGTTATTATTTTGCCTTCTTGCGGTTCTTTTTCTTTGGGATGGTTTTGGTCCTTGCCTCCTGTACAGTGTTACAAACCTCTGTCCATAGTTCTTCTGGCATTCTGTCTACAAGATCTAATCCCATGAATCTCTTTGTCACCTCCACTGTATAATCACAAGGGATTTAATTTAGGTTATACCTGAATGGCCTAGTGGTTTCCCTATTTTCTTCAATTTAAGCCTGAATTTTGCAATAAAGAACTCATGATCTGAGCCACAGTCAGCTCTGTGATCTTGTTTTTGCTGACTGTGTAGAGCTTTTCCATCTTTGGCTGCAAAGAACATAATCAATCTGATTTTGGTATTGACCATCTGGTGATGTCAATGTGTAGATTCATCTCTTGTGTTGGAAGAGGGTGTTTGCTATGACCAGTGTGTTCTCTTGGCAGAATTCTGTTAGCCTTTCCCTGACTTCATTTTGTACTCCAAGGGCAAACTTGCCTGTTACTCCCATTTCTCTTGACTTCCTAGTTTTGCATTCTAATCCCCTATGATGAAAAAGACATCTTTTTTGGTGTTAGCTCTAGAAAGTCTTGTAAGTCTTCATAGAACTGTTAGACTTCAGCTTCTTTGGCATTAATGTTTGGGGCATAGACTTGGATTACTGTGATGTTGAATGGTTTATCCTGGACAGGAACCAAGATTATTCTCTAGTTTTTGAGATTGCTCCCAACTACTGAATTTTGGACTTTTTTGTTGACTAGGAGGACTACTCCATTTCTTTTAAGTGATTCTTGCCCACAGTAGTAAATACAATGGTCATCTGAATTAAATCCTCCCATTGCTATCCCACTTTAGTTCACTGATTCCTAAGATGTCAATGTTCAGTTTTGCCATCTCCTGTTGGACCACATCCAATTTACCTTGACTCCTAGACCTAACATTCTACGTTCCTGTGCAATATTGTTCTTTATGGCATCAGACTTGACTTTACCACAGACACATCCACAACTGAGTATCATTTCTGCTTTCACCAAGCCTCTTCATTTTTCTGGAGCTATTTATCTACTCTCCCCCAGTATCATGGACACATATGGACCTGGGGGGGCTCAGTTTCTGGGGTCATATATTTTTGTTTTTCATACTGTTCAGTGGGTTCTTGAGGCTAGAATGAAGTGGTTTGCCAATCCCTTCTTCAGTGGACATGTTTTGTCAAAACTTTCCACCATGACCCATTCATTTGGGTGGCCCTGCACGGCATGGCTCACAGCTTCACTGAGTTACACAAGGCTGTGAGGCATGTGGCTAGCATTTGGCTAGCTTTCTGTGATTGTAGTTTTCATTCTGGAGGCTGTGGTTCTTGCTTCTTCTATATGCCTTCTGATTGTGAGGGTAAGAGGCTCCTGTAAGCTTCCTCACGGGAGGGACTGGCTGTGGGGAAACTGGGTCTTGCTCTGGTGGGCAGGACCATGCTCAGTGAATCTTTAATCCAATTTTCTGCTTATGGGTGGGGCTGTACTGCCTTGTTAGTTGTTTAAACTGAGGTGGCCCAGTCCTGGAAACTTCAGGCTCCATAGTAGGGCTAAAGTTCTGTTCAGTTCTGTTCAGTTGCTCAGTCGTGTCCGACTCTTTGCGACCCCATGAATCCCAGCACGCCAGGCCTCCCTGTCCATCACCAACTCCCGGAGTTCACTCAGACTCACGTCCATTGAGTCCATGATGCCATCCAGCCATCTCATCCTCTGTCATCCCCTTCTCCTCCTGCTCCCAATCCCTCCCAGCATCAGGGTCTTTTCCAATGAGTCAACTCTTCGCATGAGGTGGCCAAAGGACTGGAGTTTCAGCTTTAGCATCATTCCTTCCAAAGAAATCCCAGGGCTGATCTCCTTCAGAATGGACTGGTTGGATCTCCTTGCAGTCCAAGAGACTCTCAAGAGTCTTCTCCAACATCACAGTTCAAAAGATCAATTCTTCGGTGTTCAGCCTTCTTCACAGCCCAACTCTCACATCCATACATGACCACAGGAAAAACCATAGCCTTGACTAGATGGACCTTAGTTGACAAAGAAATGTCTCTGCTTTTGAATATACTATCTAGATTAGTCATAACTTTTCTTCCAAGGAGTAAGCCTCTTTTAATTTCATGGCTTTAATCACCATCTGCAGTGATTTTAGAACCCCCAAAAATAAAGTCTGACACTGTTTCTACTGTTTCCCCATCTATTTCCCATGAAGTGATGGGACCAGATGCCATGATCTTCGAGTGCCCTTCAGAATGGACTGGTTGGATCTCCTTGCAGTCCAAGGGACTCTCAAGAGTCTTCTCCAACACCACAGTTCAAAAGCATCAATTCTTCAGCACTCAGCTTTCTTCACAGTCCAACTCTCACATCCATACATGACCACAGGAAAAACCATAGCCTTGACTAGACGGACCTTAGTCGGCAAAGTAATGTCTCTGCTTTTGAATATATTATCTAGGTTGGTCATAACTTTCCTTCCAAGGAGTAAGCATCTTTTAATTTCATGGCTGCAATCACCATCTGCAGTGATTTTGGAACCCCCAAAAATAAAGTCTGACACTGTTTCTACTGTTTCCCCATCTATTTCCCATGAAGTGATGGAACCAGATGCCATGATCTTCGTTTTCTGAATGTTGAGCTTTAAGCCAACTTTTTCACTCTCCACTTTCACTTTCATCAAGAGGTTTTGAGTTCCTCTTCACTTTCTGCTGTAAGGGTGGTGTCATCTGCATATCTGAGGTTATTGATATTTCTCCCAGCAATCTTGATTCCAGCTTGTGTTTCTTCCAGTCCAGCATTTCTCATGATGTACTCTGTATATAAGTTAAATAAGCAGGGTGACAATATACAGCCTTGACTTACTCCTTTTCTTATTTGGAACCAGTCTGTTGTTCCATGTCCAGTTCTAACTGTTGCTTCCTAACCTGTATATAGGTTTCTCAAGAGGCAACTTCCAAATCAAAATACTCACGTCCAAGTATATCTACATGCCTGCATCCTCATTGTCTCCAGCTTCTCTTTGAGCACACAGAAGCAGAAAGAAATTAGGTGGCATTTGACCTTAGAAATGGGGTGGTTGGAGTTTGAGGAACAGGATAATATATAATTAGTTAGTCAATAGAAATGAAAATCATCTGAAACTACCCTCTTTGAATCATACCAAAGTTTGATTTCACTCTATTTGGAAACCTCCAAAATATAAAGTAATCTCTTAATACATAAAACAGAAACACTCATGAAAATTTGTCTAAATAGAAGTTCCCTCTATTGAACTCTCTTTTCCTAAATCGTTTTCATTTTGTAATTGGAGATGTGTTTCCAACATGACATGAAGTCTAGTCCGCATTCTTTCCTAAGCTGTTTTCTGACCACTGTAGTTTCAAACAGGTTTAGAATTGCCAAGTTAAAGAAGAGAGAGAGAGACAGAGGAAAGTGATGCAAGCTAAAATTGACTTGACTTCTAGCTTTGGGTCATAAAGATTCATGGACCTGTGGCCTCATGCGTAAATTGAGTAGAAGATCCCCAAAGCCCTTTCTAACTCTGGCTTTCCAAGACCTTAGATGTTTTATTCCTGATATGTGCAGAGACCTCAGTGAAGCTCAAATTAGCTTTTGTCTTCCCTGAGTTTCAAGAACACAGAGCACAACCCAATTCCCTTGCAGGTATAAGGCATCTTGCATCCCCCTGTCCAGATTTAAAAAAAAAAAGGCAAAAAAAGCTCAAAGAGTTAATTGCTATGACACCTCAGGAAATGTGTGTCTACTTTATTCATTATGATTTGTATGTTCTCCTTCCTCCAGATCTTTATGGAATCTGACTTGAACTCATTTTGCATTCTTTGTTGACAGAGAGTCTTGAAATAAATCTCTTACAATCTGCAAAAGACATTGTTGCCCAATTTAGCTGAACCTAATCAGGAGAAATCTAATCGAATTGAAAGGCTTTTCCTTGCAATTTATCAAGACTGTTTTTAATTTTATATTGCTATTGTTGTTGTTTTTAGCCCAGAGTTAAAGTACTCACTTTGATTTGGAGAAATCACCCAGGGCTATACCACATGCCCTGGACATGCCCTGGGCTTCGTTTGCAGATAATGAAAGGACTGCTGTCTTCTCTGCCCCTTCAGGTTTACCCACAATTTGTCAGAAGAAAAGGCATTCATACAGCTCCATATTTCTTTTTTCTTTTTCAGTTCCTCCAATTTCCTCTCCAAAAGCACATGCAGCTGTTTATAAAATGCCTCTATTTAGAAGTCCTCTTTAGGAGGCAAAAGGAAATCTTAGGCTTCTTTCAGACAATGTTTTGTGAATGAAGCTGAAAATAAATAATATATCACTGTTTTTAAGGAGAAAATTAATTGCTGCCACCCCTACCAAGAGGGATCAGTATCCTCACCATGGACCTCTGCTTAGGAAAGGTGGCATTAACTAGCCGTCTGTACTGCCAGCTCATCAAGTTGGGGGCAGGACTGCCATGCTCCAGTTTAACTAGCTGGGAAGGACTGTTTTCAAGGGGAATGGAGGTCATTAAACAGGGCAGCCCTTATTTGGCTATCTCAGCATTCTGAAGTGATGCTAGACATGGAAAGTGATGAAAATCAAACAGGAATGTTCAATAAGGGCAACTGGTCACTGTTAGGAAAGCAGATTTCCCCTGTACTATTCCTCTTTGTTTGAATTCAAGCAGTGAACATTGCAAAGTCCAACTAATATGATAAATGATCCAGTAAGTCATGACACAGTGCAATATATATTTTAAATATATGCCAGAATTTGTCATTTAGTTTGAGTGTTGCTTAAAATTAGAACTATTCTTTTTTCACAATTATAGCCTCAGTTTAGTAAAAGGCAGTATTTCAGTTATTAGTCTTCATAAGCAAGCAATTGCATATTCAGCAGTCAACAAACTCTTATTGAGCACCTACTGTGTGCTAGTCTGATTCTGATTCAGAAACTTGATTCTTGTCCCATTCACCATATTATTTTTAATGCAAAAATTAAAACTAATATGTTATACTTTAAGGTCTTTTCCTGTTTTTCTGTAGGCTGGCAGAGAGAACATTGTCCAGGCAACTTCTACTACTACTGAGATCTGGAAATACAGTCCTAAAAAGAAAAAAAGTTCCCTGCCCATGTGGAGATGTCTTTCTTTCTCCAGAGAGAAGCAGTTGGGTAAGTTAAATAATTGAAAAATAATTATAAATAATTGTAAATTTTCAGTAATTAAAAAAACTAAAACAGGAGTTTTTGATAGAGACTGGCAAAGTAAGGGATAACTCCTCTAAGGTGACTGTGGAAGACTCATTCAGGAGGTCTTGTATGATCTTGGGCTTCCCTGGTGGCTCAGTGGTAAAAGAATCTGCTTACAATGCAGGAGATGTATGTAGAAGATGCGGGTTCAATTCCTGGGTCAGGAAGATCCCCTGGAGAAGGAAATGGCAACCCACTCCAGTGTTCTTGCCTGGGAAGTCCCATGGACAGAGGAACTGGCAGACTACAGTCCATGGGGTCACAAAAGAGTCAGACACAACTTAGCAACTAAGTAGCAACAACATATGATCTTAGACCTGAATTATGAGGAAGGCCCCAGCCATGGAAAATTTGGAGGAAGAACCTGGGGAGCAGTCAGGGAAAGCCCCAAGGGGGTAACCTTGGTGTAGTCAAGGAATAAGAAGGACAAGTTGCCTACAGGGCTATGAGTTAAGAGATCTTCAAGATGAGGTCATAGAGGTGGGAAGGGGCTGGATAATACAAGTCCTATAGACTATGGTAAAGTACAACTGGATAACATTGAAAGACTGCAGGGTATCAATATTATTTGTGCTTTAAATTAATCATTCTGGCCGATTTATGGAAAACAGGTGGAAGCAAGAAGGCCAGCTTAAAGCAATTGTGATAAGCGATTAGTAGCTTAATATTGGCAGAGACAGGAAGTAGAATGGATAGATTTGAGATATTTTAGAAGCTGCTGCTGCTGCTAAGTCACTTCAGTCGTGTCCGACTCTGTGTGACCCCATAGACGGTAGCCCACCAGGCTCCCTCGTCCCTGGGATTCTCCAGGCAACACTGGAGTGGGTTGTCATTTCCTTCTCCAATGCATGAAAGTGAAAAGTGAAAGTGAAGTCGCTCAGTCGTGTCAGACTCTTAGCGACCCCATGGACTGCAGCCTACCAGGCTCCTCCGTCCATGGGATTTGCCAGGCAAGAGCACTGGAGTGGGGTGCCATTGCCTTCTCCTATTTTAGAAGCAGAACCTCTAAACTTGCTGAATAACTAGATATGGAGGTGAGGAAAAGGTAGGAAACCAGGAAAAATGTTAAGGTTTGAACAACAGAGAATGACAGTGTCATGAGATGGAGAATTGAATTCATGGAGGAAAAGATTTGATGTGAAGGTAGGAATGGAGATTTCTTTGCAGCTTGTTACATGGGAGATTTCTTTTGGACATCTGACTGGAGATACGAAGACTGGAGAAATAAAGGTACAATTGGTTTGTAAAAGATGATGTAAACTATGGGAGGAGAGAAAAGTAGGAAGCCCAGGACTGGGCCATGAGGCACTCCAACATTAGAAGTTCAGGACAGAGTGACAAGGAAATAAGTGTAGTACTTAATATACTATAAATGGAGGCCAAATGCTGGATATAAAATGCATTAGAGGAAGAATCAAAGGTGTCATAAACATGGTGAAAACTGCAGCTCTCAGGCATGTTAACTTCCTGCTGTGGTGAAAATAAAGATGAAATTCATTTCATCTGAGTTAGCAAATATCATGGAAAAATACATGATCTTTATTCCATGAGGGTATTTATAACACGTGACTGTCTCTGCATCACTGCCACTCTTGTAAACAATTCTTCAGGTGCCATGATTTGTCTCAGATAGGGGTGCTCTGTGTCCTGGGATGAGTTTGGGGAAAGCTATATCGCACCTGTGTTTATTCATGACTTGGAGAGTCCTGTTTGGTAATACTGAGTCATTTCCCCAGTGCTTCAAGAAATTAGATAGGGTGGGAATCGTACTTATATGTGTAAAATCTCTGGATTAGTTCTACAGGAGGGATGGTCCAGTCTAGTCAGTTCTTAGAAACCAAACCCTTCAAGTCTTCTACAGGTACAGCTCTCATGTTAATATGAAACGTGAGGCATGCCTATACTAATCAAGACAGAGTCCAGTGGCCCAGACAGTGACCAGGGGCTTTGGAACCAGGCCATCTGTCTTCAAATCCCAGCTCTGCCATTTTCTGGCTACGTGTCCTAAGACAAGTTACCCAAGTTCTCCAAGTCTCAGTTTCCTCATCTGTTAATGATGACGATACTTCACAAGCTTGCTGTGAGCTTTAATGAGATACCATGTGCTGAGTGACTAACCCCGTGCCTTGATGAGTTGCTAGGAGATCCTCAAAAAATCTTGGTCTCGTCTCTCTTCATTCCAGTAACACACTCTAACCCACTAAAACCCCAGGTAATTCTGATTCTGGCCTCATTCACTACATTGCTTTTTGAATGCAAAAATTAAAACTAAACTGTTATCTCATAGGTCACTTCCTGAATCAGTGATCCTTTTTGTGAGCTGGCAGAGAGAAAATTATCTAGGCAACTTCTACTGCTGTTACAATATGAGAAAAATCTCACTCAGGGAGCAGCACTGTTTCTCAGCCTGGTTAATTTCCTCAGCACTGGGACAGTGCTGAAACTTCCTATTTAAATTCTAGAATTTGAATTTAGTATCTAAACCCAGTAATAACAGAAAAACTTCCGAGCAACTGCTTGCCAGATTTCTCTATGGTACACGGTTCAATAAATCTGTCACAGAACCATTGCCATTTTTTCTCATTTGTTAATTCAACTAGTATATACAAAGGCCCTACTAGGTGCCCAACACAAGGTAGACATGGGAGAGACCATGATGAGTAAGGTGGACACAGTCCCTGCACTCACTCTTGCACAGGCCAAGGTTAAACAGCCCGTTCCACTGGCAGAGAAGTGATGTCCCTCCCCTGCTCCATTCACAAGAGGTCATTCACTTACTCGCAAATGCAACTTGTTTAAGATTCCTAGAATTGTTGGGAAATAGGAACTAAAGGTTATTGCCATCTTTTCCCAGACAGCTTTCTCTTTAATTGAGGAAGAGGATCTACTTCTTTGTGTGTATATTTTTAATTATAAAAATAACACATGCTTGCTTTAAAATGTGTTAATTTCCCCTAAAGTGGGAAGCTTCTTCTCCTTGCCAGAAGAGAAACAATTAGAATTTGGTATCTACACTTCTCAGACTTTTTTCTAAGAAGATACAAACGCGTACCTGTGCATACCGACTCCTATGTCCCATAGATACCCAGTGTTTTGTCTGCTTTGTTTTTAACACATATCATACTGTTCTGTAACTTGACTTTTTTTACTTAGCAGTGTGTCATGGACATATTTCAGCATGTTAATCTAACTGCATTTTTAGTGTGCTACACAATAGTTATAGAATTAATCAATCATACTTTTTTTTTAACCTTCTATAGCTAGAACTTCTAGTCATTTCCAATTTCTTGATATTAGAGACATTACTTAGTAAATGTTCTTGTACATATATATATTTTCTCATTTGTATGGCTTATCTGGACTAGAATCCTTTAAGTGAAATTGCTAGGTCAAAGGAATTGTGCCTTTTAAACTTTGAAAATGTAAAATTGCTTTCAAGAAAGATGACACCCAATTTAGTTTCCTGTCAACACCATGTGAAAATACTCACTTCCTCCCTCTCTGAATATTATCATTCTTAAGTTTGCCAGTCTGATGGGAAAAATGGAATTACGTTCTAATTTGCAAACTTCTAGTTTCTACTCTGACATGTAAAAAGCTTGGAAAACACCATTTTCTTACAAGGAAAATCTGGACAAACTAAAAATCAATGACTTTCTTTGATCCATCACAGAATTTAAGTTTCAAGGTAAACCACACCCTTGAAATCTGGAGAGACAGGTGCATCCAGAGAGAGACAACAGAAGTCAGTGGACCAATAAGGGTGTGACCACTTAATTTAACTAGTAATTGTGACAAATTGCTGGAGGCAGAGTATGGACTAGTGTGACTGAGAAACACCTGGGGCCCCAATCGTCAGAGAGCACCCCCAGTTTTGAAGTGTTTCTTCCTCTAGGAACCCCACCACATTCTTATGGTGAGGATCTGAGAAAAACCTCCTCCTCCCCCCTGGTATAGGAAGGCTGAGGGAGAGATGGGAAGAATAGCAAAGATATAACCCTCCTGGATCCTTCCCCATAGTCAAGTCTCAATCTCCAGGGACAATACTGAAACTGTATCCCACTTGGAGGCGGGCACTTCCACCATAGCCAGCCCCTAGCCTTCCTGTCTCAATTAAAACAACCTCCCAAAATATAGATAATAGGACACTGGGAATGGAGTATGGGAGAAGGTCTTATACTTAGTGAAGAGGGACAGAAACACTTTTAAGACTCAGGCCTGCCAAAGATGAACTTAATCAGTTTATAAAACCTTCCCCTCCCCTATACCTTACCACCATTCCAATAAGTCTTCAATGGATTACAGCTGAAAGATCTGCAAAGCCCATGGCTTTCTGAGTGGAAGTACAAAGGGAAGCCTGAAGCCAAGAGAGCATAGAAAAATAAGAATACCAGAGGAATTTGAAGCCTGTGGAACTTTTACAACAAACATGAAACATAGTCCAGCTCCAAGCCAGATTAACATAAATCCTTACTCTAAAAGCCTAATTACCTCACTACCTACTACAACATATCAGATTTTCAACCAAAAAAATTACAAGGCATACTAAAAGACAAGAAAAAAACAGTCTGAAGACACAAAGCAAGCCCCAGAACCAGATTCAGATATAATACAGATGTTGGAATTATCAGACAAGGAATTAAAATAATTATGATTAATATGTTAAAAGCACTAATAAAATGAAATATAAAATCAGTAACATCAGCAGAAAGATGGAAACTGTAAGAATCAGAAGGAAGTACTAGAAATGAAAAACTGTAATGGAAATGAAGACTTTCTTCAGTAGGCTCATCTGCTGGACGCAGTGAGGAAAAAGTGAATTTGAAGTAGCCCAATAGAAACTTCAAAAATAGAAACTCAAAGAGAAAAAAGAATTTAAAAAAAAATTCAAAAATACAGAGTAAAGTAAGTCAGAAAGAGAAAGACAGATGTTGTATATTAATGCATGCATATGGAATCTAGAAAGATGGTACTGATAAACCTATTTACAGGGTAGCAATGGGTTTCCCTCATAGCTCAGTTGGTAAAGAATCCGTCTACAATGCAGAAGACTCCCATTCAATTCCTGGGTCGAGAAGATCCACTGGAGAGAGGATAAGCTACCCACTCCAGTATTCTCGAGCTTCCCTTGTGGCTCAGCTGGTAAAGAATCCACCTGCAATGCGGGAGATCTGGGTTCAATCCCTGGGTTGGGAAGATTCTCCTGAAGAAGAGAAAGGCTACCCACTCCAGTATTCTGGCCTGGAGAATTCCAGGAACTATACAATCCATGGGGTCACAAAGAGTTGGACATGACTGAGCAACTTCCACTTTCACTTGAGACTCAGATGTAGAGAACAGATTTGTGACACTAGGGGAAGAAGGTGGGACAAATTGAGAGAATAGCATGGAAACACACATTCAGTCAGTTCAGTCACTCAGTCGTGTCCGACTCTTTGTGACCCCATGGACTGCAGCATGCCAGGCCTCCCTGACCATGACCAATTCCCAGAGCTTACTCAAACTCATGTCCATTGAGTCAGTGATGCCATCCAACCATCTCATCCTCTGCTGTCCCCTTCTCCTCCTGCCTTCAATCTTTCCCAGCATCAGAGTCTTTTCCAGTGAGTTAGTTCTTTGCATCAGGCGGCCAAAGTATTGGAGTTTCAGCTTCAGCATCAGTCCTTCCAATGAACATTCAGGACTGATTTCATTTTGGATGGACTGGTTGGTTCTCCTTGCAGTCCAAGGGACTCTCAAGAGCCTTCTCCAACACCACAGTTCAAAAGCATCAATTCTTCTGCACTTAGCTTTCTTTATAGTCCAACTCTCACATCCATGCTATGCTATGCTAAGTCACTTCAGTCGTGTCCGACTCTGTGCGACACCATAGACGGCAGCCCACCAGGCTCCCCCGTCCCCAGGATTCTCCAGGCAAGAACACTGGAGTGGGTTGCCATTTCCTTCTCCAATGCATGAAAGTGAAAAGTGAAAGGGAATTCATTCAGTCGTGTCCGACTTAGCGACCCCATGGACTGTAGCCTACCAGGCTCCTCCGTCCATGGGATTTTTCCAGGCAAGAGTACTGGAGTAGGGTGCCATTGCCTTCTCCGCTCACATCCATACATGACTACATATACATTACCATATATAAAATAGATGGCAAGTGGGAATTTGTTGTGTGACATGGGCTTCCCAGGTGGTGCTAGTGGTAAAGAACCCACCTGCCAGTGCACGAGACATAAGAAATGTGGGTTTGATCCCTGGGTCAGGAAGTTCCCCTAGAGGGCATGGTAACCGATTCCAGTATTCTTGCCTAGGGAATCCCATGGACAGAGGAACCTGGTGGGCTACAGTCATGGAGTTGCAAAGAGTTGGACATGACTGAATGACTTACACATACAGACCCCCCCACACAGGGGCCTCAAACCAGTGCTCTCTGACAACTTAGAGGGGTGGGATAGGGCGGGAGACGGGAGAAGGAAGGAGGGGATATATGTATAACTGTGGCTCATTCATGTTGATACATGGCAGAGGCCAACAAAATATGCTAAAGCAATTATCCCCCAATAAAAAAAGAAAGAAAAAAAATGGTGAGACAATCAAAAGGGCCAACATGTGTGTGATTGGAATGCTGGAAGGAGAAGGGAACAGAGCATAAAAAAGATCTGAAATAATAATGTCTGAGAATTTTCCAAAATCAGTTATAGATAGCAACCCTCCACAGATACCAAACAAGATAAAAGAAAAATTCAAAACCTAGGCATTTTGTTTCCCATCTCTTTTATTACAAGTGAAGCTTGGAATCCTGACAATTTGTCTTTTTTCTGTTAATTAACTGCTCATATTGTTTGACTATTATAGATTTACAGGAATATTTTATATATTATGTGTAGTAATCCTTTGTTATGTACATGGCAGATATTTCTCCCATAACTTTGTCTATGAAGTCTTTAACCATACTCTAATATTGAAAATATGTTTGATCAATTTTGTCAACCTTATTTTCTTAATTTCTACTTTTTATATGCTTAGAGATGCTCTTTAACATCCCCAAATTATTAAAAAAAAAAACGTCTTTTTTTCTTTGAATACTTTTTTATATTCAGTACATAGCTCTCTAATGTATATGGAATTCATTATTGTGTATGTTATGAGGTAAAGATAAACTTTACTATTTTCTAATTAAATAGCTATCTTCTAATATCAATTACCAAATAGTCTATTTTTCCCTCCATTAAAATGCCACCTTTATTATTAAAAGATATATATTGAAAGTTCTATCCTTCATCTACCTATTTATGACAAACTATTTGGACCTTTGATTCCATTTTAGGGAACTACTGGTTTATTTCCATGCTAAAAATCACTTTTTATAATTACTATAGCTTTATATTATACTTAAATGCTGATTTGATTGAGGCATGTCAGTCATTTTTCCTTGTTCTGCTTTTTCAGCTCTCTTTGCTATTTTTACCCATTTGCCATTTAGAATGAGCATGTCATTTAATTTTCTTTTAATAAAAAAAATTATTTATTTGGCTGTGCTGGGTCTCAGTTGCAGCACGTGAGATCTTCAGTCTTTGCTGGGGCATGCAGGATCTTTAGTTGTGGCATGTGAACTCTTAGTTGCAGCATGTGAGACCTAGTTCCTTGACTAGGAATCAAGTCAAGGAGTCCCTGCATTCAGAGCATAGAATCTTAGCCACTGGACCATCAGGGAAGCTCCATTTCATTTAATAATGCTAGTGGAATTTTGACTGGAATTGATTAAATTTAGATATTAATTTAGGAAAAAATCAACAGCTTTATAATTTTTGCATTATTGGATACAGTAATTTTTGTGTTTTGTATTCTCTCCATCCAATAACATGGGCATTTCTGCCATTATTCAGCTCTTTCTTTATATCCTCTTGGGTAAAGTTTTATAGTTTTCTTCATATGGGTCTTGTATATTTCTTGTACTATTTTGTTGCTATTATAATTGCAATTCTTCTAATTATAATAAAGCTTTTGTTTTTTGTATATTAATATAATATCTGGTCATGTTAGTAAATTTTAACTGTTGTTAGTTCTAATTTTTTTCCAATTAATTATCTTGGATTTCCTAAGCAGCTTTTTATAATTACAAATGACAACTTTTCTTTTTATTTCTACCACTTACTTCTATTAATAATATCTTTTTTCTTACCTTATTACAATTAGCCAACACATTATTAACTAGTAATAATTATATGCACCCTTTCAAAAAATTAATGGGGTTGCTTCTAATATTTCACTATTATGGATAATATTTATTGTTTCTGATATCAAATAAAAAGTTTTCCTTCTAGTTTTGTCTTGCTAATAATTTTCAAAAGGTACAGGCATTCATTTTTGATATATGTTGAAGCGTCTATTAAGATGATCATGTGGATTTTTTCTTTTAACCTAATATATAATGGGTTACTTTAACAGATTTCCTAACATTTATTAAATGTATTTTTGCATTCTTATGTTAACACTAGTTGGTTACAGTATTTTATTTCTGCAATGCATTTTGATTTGCTATTAAGATTTTTTATATTTGATACATGAGTTGTATTGATGTAGTCATTTCTTTTTCTTCTTTATTTATTTTTTTAAATTGAAGTGTAGTTGACTTACAATGTTGTGTTAGTTTCAAGTGTACAGCAAAGTGATTCAGTTATATATATATATATTCCCTATATATTATATAAAAAGTAATTGGTGGCTCAGATGGTAAAGCATCTGCCTACAATGCGGGAGACCCAGGTTCAATCCCTGGGTTGGGAAGATCTCCTAGAGAAGGAAATGGCAACCCACTCCAGCACTCTTGCCTGGAGAATCCCATGGACGGAGGAGCCTGGTAGGCTACAGTCCATGGGGTCACAAAGAGTCAGACATGTATTATATAGTCTCTATATTTAATATATTGCATTTCAGATTCATTTCTCTTATAGGTTATTACAAAATACTAAGTATAGTTCTCTGTGCTATACAGTAGGTCTTTGTTGGTTATCTATTTTATATTATAGTAGTGAGTTTACATTAATCCCAAATTCCTAATTTATCCCTCCTCCACCTTCTTTGGTAATCATAAATCTGTTTTCTATGTCTGTGGATCTATTTCTGTTTCATATATGAGTTCATATGTATAATTTTTTTTAGATTCCACATATAAGCAATATTGTGATATTTATCTTTGTCTGGCTTACTTCACTTAGTATAATTTCTAGGTCCATCTATGTTGCTGCAAATGACATTATTTCAATCTTTTTTTCCTATTTCATTCTTTCATTATGATCATGAGAATAATATTCCCTTGTATATATTACCACATCTTCTTTATCTATTCCTCTGTCAATGTACATTTGGCTATTTACAGTAGCTTGCATGTCTTGGCTATTGTAAATAGTGCTGCAGTGAATATTGGGGTGAATGTGTGTTTTTGATTACGGTTTTCTCCAGATAAGTGCCTAGTAGTGGGACTGTAGGATCATACTTTGTATTTTACTTGTAGGTCTACTTTTAGCTTTTTAAGGAACTGCAATACTGTTCTGCATAGTGACTGTGCCAATTTACAGTCCCACCAAGAGTTCAGGAGGGTTCCTTTTTCTCCACACCCTCTTCAGCATTTGTTATTTGTAGACTTTTTGATGATTGGAATTCTGGCTGGTGTGAGGTGATACCTCACTGTATCTTTTTTTTTAAACTGGTATGTGCTTTGTGCTAAGCTTAAATATCAGCGTTATATTGTCTTTATTCATTAGATGATATGTTTTCTTGCTTTGTCTTTGCTCTATAACAATTTAAATAACTAAGGAATTGTCTGTTCCTTGAGGAAATAGACTCTCAGAAACTGGTATACTTAGTATATATACTTATACCAGTTTTATCTTGTATAATTTTCAAGACTTTCTCACTGTTCTCCCTGTTCTGAGTCTGCTAATGGTACCCTTTCCAGTTTCTTAGTTCTGCTGTTGATTACTCTGACTTTTCATATTTCTTGTGTCATTTCAATGAGATTTTGTGTAGGGTGTTTAGTCAAATGTCTTGAAAGACGTTCCATCTTTTTGTATACTCTCAAATAGATCACACAATATAGAAATTACCGTATCCTGCAGGCTTGCTAGAACTGGCCAGTGAACCCCCGAACCTGGGCCACCTCTTCATCTATGATTTATTCCAGTGTACTTCTTCCAGATCTCATAAAAGTCAGTCTATCTGCAGGACTTGGGATTCACCTTTGGACATTGTCATTCAGGAGGACCCACTTGGTCTCACACATTCTACCCTTGGGAAAAAGTTTTGTTTTGTTCCCATTACAGCAAACCCAGCCATAGCTTCTTATGTATCTAGAATGGCAAAATCAGTCAGCTATTTTTCTATCTTAAGTGTTCCCTCTTGGTTCCACACTGCATTTTTAACCAATATAAACAAAATACAAAGTGAGTGTAATTTTTTTAAATATATCAATATTTGGAGTATTGTCCTGATAAGTTAGATTACCAGACATATAAGCTGCACAGTTAGTCACTGGTAGCTCTTGAAAGCGGAGAAGGCAATGGCACCCCACTCCAGTACTCTTGCATGGAAAATCCCATGGACAGAGGAGCCTGGAAGGCTGCAGTCCATGGGGTTACTGAGGGTTGGACATGACTGAGCGACTTCACTTTCACTTTTCACTTTCATGTATTGGAGAAGGAAATGGCAACCCACTCCAGTGTTCTTGCCAGAAGAATCCCAGAGACGGGGGAGCCTGGTGGGCTGCCATCTATGGAGTCGCACAGAGTCGGACATCTCTTGAAAGGAGGTTGATGAGTCCATCCATAAGTCTGATGTGTCCTCATCACATGTGTTTGAATATCTGACCATTAAGTCTCACATTCCCTTGGAAGGAACAACCTAGGAGATTTTCTGCAGTGAAAGAGTTAATGGATTCAGTCAGTTCAGTTCAGTTCAGTCGCTCAGTCGTGTCCGACTCTTTGTGACCCCATGAATCACAGCACCAACTCAAAGATGCTGCTGCTGCTGCTAAGTCACTTTAGTCGTGTCCAACTCTGTGCGACCCCAGAGACGGCAGCCCACCAGGCTTCTGCTTCCCTGGGATTCTCCAGGCAAGAACACTGGAGTAGGTTGTCATTTCCTTCTCCAATGCATGAAAGTGAAAAGTGAAAGTGAAGTCGCTCAGTTGTGTCCGACTCTCAGCTACCCCAAGGACTGCAGCCTACCAGGCTCCTCCATCCATGGGACTTTCCAGGCAAGAGCACTGGAGTGGGGTGTCATTGCCTTCTCCAAACTCAAAAATGACTAAGTAGTCTGTTAAGCGCATGAGGGGTTGAGAGCAAGACATCCAAAAATCAGCAATAATATAAGAAGAAAACCACCTCCAGAAATCAGGCTTATAGTACAACTTTTTTTTTAACTATAAGACTTATTTTATGCTGCAAATTCCTATGTGTCCTCATTAAATGGATATATGTTTGTCACTGAGAAACAATATGACTTTAGAGAGAATGATGAAAGCTTAGTCTTGAGAAGGATGAGTCATGAAAAACAAAAATGATTTAAAAAGCATCCAGAAGGGTTTCATTCACCAAGAACTGAATCTTTCGCAAGATTTAACTTTCACACTTGAGCAATTTGTATAATTGCTACAATTGCCACCAGGTCCTCATGTAAATCTTCTGATTTTCCTAAATGAGAATTGCTAGCAGTTGCTTGTAGTCATGTGCTGCTACATGACTTACTCAGTCTCAGCCCCATACTCAAAAAGGACCATAAGCCTGTTAGCATCTTTCCCCAGGTTCAGAGAGTTTCAGGAATCTTTGAAGTTGATGGTGCAATGGAGCAAAGCTTTCTGTTCAAAGGGCAGCATCTTCCAAAGCAAGCTGATTAAGCCTCATACCAAGCACACCCTTTCCTTGTTGCTGAATTGAGCTCCATTCCTTCTCCCCACCATATTTGGGAAGATGCCATTTGGGGAGTAGGGGGAATCTTCCCAAATAACTCCCCACAGAGTTCCATCTCCTATAGCAATTTTAATGACTGAGCATTAAGAGCCAAAATCTAAACTGCACCCAGGAGTTCATGAAAGCTGCTGAATGTGCCTGTTTAGGGAACACGGCAGGGGATTTTCTGTCTTAAGTAGCAAGGCACGCCATGCAGCTGGAATCAGAAGCAGGCCCTGAAATGTTCACAGCATGTTGCAACTGAATGTTTTCTCTCTTCTTCAGAAGGTAAACTCTCTTCCTCAGAAGTTTTTATTTGTTTTCTCTGAATTTCAAAAAACTATACAGGGAGGAGAGACAAGCAAGCAATTCCATAATGTTTCTTATACGGGATCCACTTTCTAACAGTCGGTTGTGTTTGCAAAGCTTTACTCTGCTGTATCACAAGGCATGGAGATGAGTCTGTGAAAATCTCTGAGGTGGAGTGATGGGGATGGGACAGAGAGGAAATAACTTTATATCAAATCTTAACTTAGGCATAGAAACTGTGCCTGCACCAGTCCAGAAAGCAGAGAATACCATCTTTTTTTATTTTAATCTTTAAATTTCTGTTCCTTTTTCTTTTTAACCAAACCACAAAGAACCACAACCTTTCCCAAATGAATCACAGAAAATCCACAGTTCTCAGCATTTATTTTTAAATAACACATGTAGTCATATTATGGAGTCATAAATAACTTATATAAATCTAAAAATTCAGGTATTAGAAATTGTGTATCCTTCTATCCTTAATTCCAAGGAAATGTTAAGAGCTATTTATTTTTGAAGATCAGCATTATTTTGGTGACAACCTTTGAGGGTTTTCCTTTACTGGTGAAAGGCAGTGATTCATCTTGCTCTCACTAAGGCAAACCCAAGACAAGCTTGCTGATTCTTTAAGAGGTAGAGACAGGGGTACTTGTTAGCAAACACTTTTCCTTGTCAGAGGCTAATTATTTTTTATGTGTGGGTTTTATCAAATACCTTCCAAAGAAACTGCAATGTCTTCCCTGACTTTTTTTTCTTTGCAAGAGTCTCTAAGAGCACATCAGGCCTAGGTAATTGTTTCTCATTTGTTTAAGAGTCACTGTCTTTTTGTATTTGCTTGGCTGTTGATTTCTATAGAAATCACGCTTGCCCTTCTGTGAGGAGTACAGGAGTCAAGGCTCTGATGTGACCTCTGATCGTGAGAGCAGGTCCGCACAGATGTGGTGCAGAGTTTCCCAGCTCTGAAACACGTGTGAGCACACAGAACTCTCTTTACTTTTCAGTCTCAGAATCAGTGGGTTTATTGGGCTGGTGCTGACATAAAAAATGAAATGAAACATCTGAGTGTAACAGCTGCACAAAATTTGGAGCCATGTAAACTGGTCTGACATCACACATTCTGCATGTGAGTTCCATGAGTATTCTCCATATGGTGCTAATACAATAACATGCCTACAAAGTCCCTGTGGTTTATGGCATGACGAGTTACAGAGCTGAGGAAATAAAGCCAGGAAGCCCACGCCATTTGCTGAATGGAGCTGGTGTTGGGTAATGTCTCAGACCACTGAACCACTCAGGGTCACTAGGAACAAGAAGCCATGTTGGACACCGTACCAGCAGCAAGTTTTACGTTGGCGGCTCTAGTTCCCTCTCCTCAGAAGGAGTAGGAGAGAAGTCTCACAATGCTTTTTGCCTTACTCCATAGGAAAATAGATGTAGGAGTGTAAAGGAATTGCCACAGACAGCCTACTTCTTCCTGGCAGTCAGGAAAAGGCAAGTAGAAAGACAGAAAGAGAACATATTAATAACAGCTCAACAGAAGTCTTGGCAAGATGCAGCAATCCTTTGCTGAAAGGCTGGAGTTCTGCCCAGGGCACACAGTGGCATTGATCAGATCAGTGACACGCCACACTGACCCACAGCTATAAACAAAAGCTACACGTGTTCCCGTTCTTCTGCTCAAGGTGGGTGGGGTAGGAGTAGGGGAGTACAGGCATTTGCCTAGTAGTTCATGTTCCTCTGACAGGCTATATATGTGGCCTAGAAAAAAATCTGTTCTTATTTAATTTTTAAAAATGACTCAAAGACCCTTGTTTATCTGTTGGCTAATTAACCTGACAGAGGATGACTTACAGAAAATATTTAGTGACAGCTTGGCTTTCCCTCTTTACTCAGCATAGTGCTGGATTGCTTCCCTTATCATCAGTTTCCAGGCTCAGAGAATCCACACTGCAAGTGCAGCATTATAAACAGATTTCTCTGATAGACTTTCAAGGTCAGTGAACTTATTGAATGCAGCACCTGTTTGCATGAGAGAATTCATAAGTGAATATATCAGGTTGGGGTCCATCATATTTTAGGGCAGCACCTATTGGCTGTATGCAACAGTGCATTCTAGCTCTGTTGGACACTAAGTACACAGAGGCAGAGACAGATCTCCCAGACTGGATTTCAAGAGTTGCAGGTGTGGAGACAGAATCTTTGAACCCAAGTGAGGATTTTCATGGTCTGAGAAATGGAAAGGGAAAAATAAAAGGTGTTTAAATAGAAGATTTTAAATAGGATAATAATTTTTCCTTTAAATGGAAAAATCTCAAATCAGGAGAGTAAAGAACATTCTCAGAATGTTATAAAGCATTTCAAAATACATAAAAATCAACACTTCCTACCAAATTTTTTTTCTCTAGTGAAACATATCTTTAGTCTTCTTAAATCATTAGCAGAATTACATTAATAGAAAATCACTTCATAGACAATTTTACTAAAATTTATCCACTCCTGTAAAATTGGAAGCACCTGTGACTTTGACACAAAATGTAAGATAAAGTTGAGTTCAGTAAGAACTGTAAGATAAAAGGTGAGCATGATACCAGAATCCGGAGAAGGCAATGGCACCCTACTCCAGTACTCTTGCCTGGAAAATCCCGTGGACAGAGGAGCCTGGTAGGCTGCAGTCCATGGGGTCGCTAAGAGTTGGACACGACTGAGCAATTTCACTTTCACTTTTCACTTTCATGCATTGGAAAAGGAAATGGCAACCCACTCCAGTGTTTTTGCCTGGAGAATCCTGGGGACGGGGGAGCCTGGTGGGCTGCTGTCTATGGGGTCGCACAAAGTCGGACACAGCTGAAGCGACTTAGCAGCAGCAGCAGCAATATCAGAATCATTGTATAGTACATTGTAAGGTCAGTTGTAAAATTCTCCTTTACTTTGACCATCTATGCCATGGCTTTCCTCTATCAGAATGGACAATGTAAAGATCATTGTCAAAGCAAAATAAATAGGTTTATAAGGAATTCTGGTCTAATCTCCCAGGGCTCAAGGTTGTGGCTTAGAATCACTGCAACTGAGATCAGAGAGTCTATTTGGGGGTTCTATCCAAGTTCTAGACCCTTCTCTAGTTGCCCCAACTGAAATCAAACAAATTATACAGTGCTAATGAACTGTGTGGTTGTACCTGCCTCTGCCAGGCATACTATGGTCCTGATACATACTATAAGATCACCACACATTAATATCTTTCAGGTTTTCTGCACATTCTTTTCCAAGCAAGGCAGCCCTAACAACTTGTCAGTGGGGTGTTATTCTCTTAAAATGAAGTTATTTCTTTTTGCCTGAGAATGACTTTCTCAGAGATCTGGGAACAGAAGCAAGACTGTACCTTTCACTGCCCCTTTAATTTAAAGGAGACAAAAATCTCTGTAAGCTAATATGTAGCTTCATTGGTGATTATAGTATTGCAAACTTCTCTGATTTAAACCAGAAAACAGGAAATGTCACCCTATTCAGCTGGTAGAGAAGAAAAAAAACATGCAGGTGGATGGTGTGAAATTTAAGCAGACTTGGGAAAGTACTAATCCATGTTTGGAATTCTCCACTGGAGATGTGTTTTGACAGTTTTCTGGTAGTTTCCTGTTTTGGTTTGCCTACTTCATGTTAATGCATGAGGCAGCATGATATAGCTAAAAAATCATGGGTTTTGAGGACAAATGTCCCAGTCCTGTCATTTTCAGCTAACTAGCCACCTGTTTCTTTGAGCTTCAGGTTATAAATCTGATAACTGAGGTAATGACACTTAATGAGTTGCTGTGAGAAGTAAAACAATAATGAATATAGAAGTACTTTATATTGCTGCCTCCTATTTGCTAGCTGTGTGACTTTGTGCAAATTACTTAAATCTCTATGCCTAGGTTTCTTCATTTGTAAAATGGGGTTAGTGGTACTACCCTTACTTGAGTTGTGGTGAAGATTGCATAAGTTAATACATGTAAAGTGCTCAGAATAGTGCCTAACATACAGTATGCCACTGCATACTTAACTCTAAATGTTTTCTGTTATTTCTGTTTATTGGATGATATACATAGGTTATTTATTTTTTCAGGGGTACTTCACTTTATAATTTAAATACAGCAGAATTTGCATTTATACGTCAACTATTACTGAGTATTTTGTTCAAAACACTAAGATAAGTGCTGTTGGTATTGTTTAGTTGCTAAGTTGTGTCTGACTCTTTGGCGACCCCGTGGGCTGTATGTAGCCTGCCAGGCTCCTCTATGGGATTTCCCAGGCAAGAATACTGGAATGGTTTGCCATTTCCTTCTCCAGAGAATCTTCCCAGCTCAGAGATCAACCCACGTCTCCTACATTGACAGGCGGCTTATTTACCACTGAGCCACCAGGGAAGCCCCAAGTGCTGTATACAAGTATAAATTAGGGGGATAGTTATCTACATTGCAAAACGAAGTAACAACACAGTGCTTCAGTTTAAGAATTCACTTTGACAGTACCCACTATTGTTTTCAACACAGCTTGAAGTACAGAAGACATGTAATACATCCTTCAAGGAGTATTTTAAATATATTTTTATAATTCTAATATTCATGCATGGTCATTGCAGAAAATTTTAGAAAACACCTATAAGCAATGATAATTATTATAACTATATATATATATGTGTAATAAAAACACACATCATGTGTTTTTTAAATAATAATAAAATATAATTGAAATCACCTACATTGTCACCACCAAGAGACAGCTATGTCTCACACTTCGGTTTAAATTATTTTGGTCTTTGTGTGTGTGGTGTATGTGTGTATATAGGTGTATGCAAAATTAGAATCATACTGCTTTTAAAAACTTAAAACATCATAAACTTCTTTCTGTGTTACTAAATATTATCCTTTTTGTTATTATTAAATTTTTGAGAAATTTCGAAATAGTTTTGGACTTAAAGAAGAATGGTAAAAATCATGTAGAGCTACTTGAAGACTATGCAAATATCCTGTTTCTACTTAAATAATTAGCCACTCTTTTTATCATACTTTGGTGGATATTGCCTGCAGCAATGATTACTGTGGTATTTTAATGGTGATTTTCTATTTCCCTCATGTACCCTTCTGCATTTATTTATTGGTATTATTCTCTGAGGAAGAGCTGTTCCTTTTCTCCCATATATTTATTTAATTTATATCCCTGTGGACTCATGAACATTTATTTTGTTCTTTTTGCTATAATCTAATATTGTACTATTGCTTTTAATTTTGTTGTTCAAATTGTTTCAGCTTTTTATTGGGAGCTCTTTCATATTGGCTCCTGTGCATTTTTATACCACTTACTTTGAAACATGGCAGGTGTTCCAGCATCATTACAACTCCAGTCCCTGGAATCAAAAGAGATCCCTGATCTCTTATATTGGAGGGTGATATTTAGAAACCAGCACCACCAGGAGCTAGGTGTTTGCCTTGCTACCGAGGTGTCGCTGTTTCTAATCCCAGTCAGGAGATAGAACCAGGAATACGTCTGTGTGTTTAAGTACACACTAACTCATGCATAAGCACATATCTATATTTTGGTACCAATTTATAATATATATTTATACTTTCTCAAATTTAAAACATTAGTGCATATTGATACCTTTAAATCCAGTTGAGCACCACAGGAGTCACTATAGCCTTCCCTGTTTTCTTATGTGTTAACTTCCTTCTTTCTCCAATAGTGAAAAACCTGATTCTGATTATCTACAATATATTTAGTTGTTTGTTTAATACAACTATCCTAAATAAGTAGTGTCAGAATTCTTAGTCCATCCCCCTGTGAGAAACAACTGAAGCACAGTGTTTGTGTACATTAGCCTTGCATAAAATCAAAACAGTTTATCTAAAGTTACTTAGGTTGGCTCCTTCAGTGTGCTTGTATGATTCATTTATAATAAGTTAAATGCATTTGTCACAATCTGCACCCTATCTTGCCTCCCACATCCTGATAGTTTTTTGTTATTTTTTTTTAATATAGGCTTCCTTGGTGACTCAGCTGGTAAAGAATCTGCTTGCAATGTGGGAGACCTGGGTTCGATCCCTGGGTTGAGAAGCTCCCCTGGAGAAGGGAAAGGCTACCCACTTCAGTACTCTGGCCTGGAGAATTCCATGGACTATTCCCTTCAGTGTGCTTGTGTGATTCATTTATAATAAGTTAAATGCATTTGTCACAATCTGCACCCTATCTTGTCTCCCCCATCCTGATAGGTTTTTAAAAAGATATATTTACATAATAAAATTCACTTTTGTGGTGTACAGTTCTATCAGTTTGGGCAAATGCGCAGAGTAGTATTATGAACCACCATTTTATACACAATTCCATCATCCAAAAGTTTCTCCTGCCATTCCTGTAGAGGAACCTTCCCCCAACCCATGATCCATCAATTACTCATTGGTTTTCCTCCTTATGATTTTGCCTTTTCCAGAGTGCTGTGTGAATAGAATCAAACAATTCTGGGTCTGGCTTCTTTCATCTTGTAAAATGCAGCTAAGATTCATGCATGCTAGTTTATAAATCCGTAGTATTTTATTGCTGAAAGAATTCTATTATATGGATGTATTAAATTTTATGGAACATCAAGGTTGCTTCCAGTTTTAAAGCAGCTGTGAATATTTACGTATAGGTTTTTGTATGAACATATTTTCTTTACTTTTGGATGCACACCTCAGAGTGGGATTGCTGGGTCACATGGTAGGTATATGTTTATCTTTTTAAGAAACAGCTGAACTATTTCACAAGTGGATGCACCATTTTGCATTTTCACCATTTTTCATCCTTATCAGCACTTGATATTGCCAGGTTTTTTACATTTAAAATATTGAAATAGATATAGCATCTTATTGTGGTTTTAATTTATATTTCCATAGTGCTTAATGATATTGATCATTTGTGTTATGCTCATTTTTCATCCGAATATGTTCATTGGTAAAGTATATTTTCAGATCTTTCTTTCATCTGTTTTAAAAAATGGGTTGTTTTCTGATTTCACAATTTATGAATTCTTTATATATTCTAGACATAAGTCCTTTGTTAGATGTGCTGTTAAAACATTTTCTCCCACTTACGTTTTCATTGTCTTATTGAAAAAGCAAAAGTTTTTCTAGATTTTTTTTATTTTAATACAGTGCTGCTGTTGCTGCTGCTGCTAAGTCGCTTCAGTCGTGTCCGACTCTGTGCGACCCCATAGACGGCAGTTTATTAATTTTTTTCTTTCATAGATCATGACTTTGTTATCATATCTAAAAACTCTTTGCCTAACTCAGGTTTGCTCGGTGGTGGCACTATTAACATTTTAGACTGGATAATTCTTTGTTGTGGTGGGCTGTCCTGTGCATTTTAGAATGTTTAACAGTACATATACCCCTGGCATATACCCATAGATACCTATAGAACCCCCCCTTACCCCTGCCACCTACTCATGATGATCAAAATGTTTTAGACATTGCAAAATGTATAAAGATGACTTTGTTCAGAATCACTGGCCTAATCCAAGGCCATGTACCTCATGTGTTTTTTTCTTCTGTGTTTTCTTTGAGAAGACTTTTGGTTTTATGTTTTATATTTTAGGTCTATGATCCACTTTTAATTAATTTTTTGTGAGGTGTGAGATACAGGCTGAGGGTTTTTTTCTCTTTTCATATGGGGATATTTAGTTGTTCTAGCACCATATGAAAAGACCACCTTCTCTAATGAATTGTAGTTGCATCACTCTCAAAACATAGTTAACTATATTTATGTGATTTTATTTCTGGTCTCTCTTATCTGTTCCATTGATTTATATATCTATTCTTTCTCCATTACCACACCATGTTGATTACTGTAGCATCACAGTAACACTAAATTACATAGTGTGAAACCACCAACTTTGTTGGCAATTCTAGTTCCTTTGCCTTTTCATATAAACTTTAAAACCACCATGTTAATACCTATATACAAGCCTGCTGGATTTTATTGGAATTACATTGAATCTATATGAGGAATTTGGGAGATTTAACATCTTAATAATACCAAATCTTCTAGTCCAAGAACATGATCTATTTTTCCATTTGTTTGGATCTTCTTATATACTTTTCTCAAGTATTTTGTTCTTTGCATCATACACATCCCACATAATTTTTTTGTTTTTTTAGATTTTACCTAAGTTGGAGCTTTGTGGTGCAATTGTAAATGATATTTTTATTTTTATTTTGAATTTCAATCATTTAGTGCTAGTATATAGAAATACCATGGTTTTGTGTGCACTGACTTTGTATCATGAGACTTTGTGCTATGCTTAGTCGCTCAGTCATGTCTGACTCTGCAATCCCCTGGACTGTAGCCCTCCAGATGCCTCTGTCCATGGGGATTCTCCAGACAAGAATATTGGTGTGGGTTGCCATGCCCTTCTCCAGGGGATTGTCCAATCCATGGATCAAACCCAGGTCTCTCACATTGCAGGTAGATTCTTTACTGTCTGAGCCACCAGGGAACTCACTTATTTATTCTAATCGCCTTTGTGTGGATTCTTTAGAAATTTCTACATGGATATTTTGAGTTGGATAATTCTTTGTTGTGGGAGGTTATGAATAGAGATGATATGCCTTTTAATTCCATGTCTTGTCTTATTGTAATGACTAGGATTTCCAGTATGATGTTCAATAGATGTGGTGAAAGTGGGTATCTTCTCTTAGAGGTAAAATATTGAGTCTTGTACCATTTAGTATGGTGTTAGCAAAAGGCATTTTGTAGGTGTCTTTTATTAGGTTTTAGAAGTTCTCTTACTAGTTTGCTGAGAGCTTTAATCATGAATGGAGGTAGAATTTTGTCAAATGCTGTTTTTGCATCTATTTTCATCTTTAATCTGTTAACACAGTGCCTTTCAATGATTTTCAAATGTTAAGCCAGTCTTACATTCTTGTGAGCATGGTCATGATGTATTATCTTTTTTATATTCTCTGCATTAAATTCGCTAACATTTTGGTAAGAATTTTTTTCCATCCATGTTCATGAGGGATATCATTCTGTAGTTTTCTTCTCTCGTGATGTTTTTGTTTGTCTTGATATTAGGGCAATGCTGGTGTCATTTCTATTTTCTGAAAAAGGTCATGTTGAATTTATATTATTTCTTTCTTAAATGTTTGATAGAATTCAACAATGAAACCATTTGGGCCTGGAGATTTCTTTTTTAAAAGTTTTTAAAGTACAAATTAATTTCTTTAATAGATCTAGGACTGCTGGTTTATCTAGTTTCTTCTTGAGTGAGCTTTAGTAACTTGTGTCTTTCCTAGATTCATTACATTTAAGTTGTCAAATTTCTGGGCCTAGAGTTGTTCATAATATACCCTTATAATCTTGTTAATGTTTGTAGGGTCTGTAATGATATCCCTTCTTTTGTACCTGATATTGGTAATTTATATATTTTTTTCTTTTTTCTTGGTCAGTTGGCCAGAGGTTTATCAGAAGAATTGGCTTTGGGGTTCATCAATGTTTCTTTATTGTTTTCTGTTTTTAACGTCATTGATTTGTTTTAATTTTTATTATTTTCTTTCCCTGGTTTATGTGTAACTTAAGTGTATTTTGCTCTTGTTTTTCTAGGTTATAAAGGCAGGAGCTTAGATTGTTGATGTGAGACCCTTTTTCTCTTCTAAGAGCACTTAATGCCTAAATTTCTAACACTACTTCAGCTGCAGTGCACACATTTTGATATGTTGTATTTGTATTTTCTTTCAGTCAAAACTCTTTTTTAACTTCTCTTGAGGTTTTCTCTTTGTTCCATAGATTATTAGAAGACTGAGTTCCAGTATTTGAGTACTTTATGATATTGATTTGTAGTTTAATTCCATTATGGTCTGAGAACATACTTTGAATGGTGTCTATATTTTAAAGGTTGTTTTATTTCACAGAATATGGTACATATTGGTGAATGTTCCATGTGTAGTTGAAAAGAGTATATTCTGCTGTTGCTGGGCAGAGTATACATGCCAATTTGGTCTGGTTGTTAATAGTGTCCTTTAGGGCTTCTATTTCCACGTTAATTAACTATTTGCCTCTATTGATTGTGCTGTGCTGTGCTGAGTTGCTAAAGTCATATTCGACTCTTTGTGACTATGTGGACTATAGCCCACAGGTCTTCTCTGTCCATGGGATTTTCCAGGCAAGAATACTGGAGTGGGTTGCCATTTCCAGGGGATCTTCCTGAACCTAGGGATTGAACCTGTGTCTCTTATGTCACCTGCATTGGCAGGTCAGTTCTTTACCAGTAACACCACCTGGGAAGCAGCCAAGTAATCTTCTATTGATTGAGAGCATCCCTGGTGGCTCAGCTGGTAAAGAATCCACCAGCAGTGTAGGAGACCCCAGTTTGAGCCAAGTAATCTTCTATTGATTACTAAGAGGTAATTGTACATTTCTCCTTTCAAGTCCATCTCTTATGCTTCATGTCTATGAAGTTGTGCTATTAGGTAATTCACAAGTTGATTGGTTACATTTTCTTGGAAAACTAAATCTATTATCATTATGTAGTATATACTTCTTTTTCCCTGATAATATCTTGTTTTGGTTTTCTTTGATAACAGCTGCTCCAGCTGTTTTTTTTTTTTTTTGATTAGTGCTTGCATGACATATTTTCCTTCATTTATCCTTGTACTTTTAACCAATCTGTCTTTAAATTTAATGTGAGTTCATTTGTTCCCTCTGTACTTTTTTCTTTTTCTGCTTTCTCTTGTGTTAATTGAGAATGTTTAATTATTCTGTTTCATCTCCCCTGTTATTTATTACTCTTGCCTCTTTAAAAAAAATTGTTTTTAGTGGTCTCTCATGTGGTTTCACTATACATCTTTAATTAATCTGGTCTGCCTCCAAATATTATACTCTTTTATGGAGCTAGCAGCAATACAGTCTCAATTCCTCCCTTCTATCCTTTGTGTTATTATTTTCATACCTTTCACTTTTTACATGCACTGTGAACACAGAACACATTGCTACTATCATTGCTTCCAACACTAAATAGTTTTCTTTTAGAGCAATCAAAGATAAGAAAAGAAATGAATTTTATTTTACTTTATTTATTTATCCCATTTCCACGATCTTCATTTCTCTGTGTAGATCCAAGCTTCAGTCTAATATTCTTTTTGCATGAAGAGCTTCCTTTAACATTTCTTATAAAACGAGTTTCCTAGTAATAAATTCTTCAGTTTTGTAAGCCAGAAAAAGTATTTTTCTTTTGTGAAAGGTGTTTTTGCTGGATAGAGGATTCTGGGTTGACAGGGGTTTTCTCTTTTTTTTTCTTTTAGTACTTTAAAGATGTCACTTCACTGTCTTCTGGCTTGCATTATTTCTGAGAAGAATTCTGTTGCAACTCTTCTTTGTTCCTCTGTATGTTTCTTTTCCTTTGGCTTCCTTTACTGTGTTTTTCTTTGTCAATGGTTTTCAGCAGTTTGAATCTTACGATATACCTAGGTATGTATGTGTGTTGTATCAGCCTACTTTATGCCCTCTGAGCTTCTTGGATCTGTGGTTTAGTGTTTAATGTTAAACTTAAATACATCTTTTTTTAAATTAATTTTTATTTTTTAGTTTGTTTTGCTTTACAGTACTGTATTCGTTTTGCTATACATTGACATGAATCAGCCACAAGTGTACATGAACTCCCAATCCCGTCCCCCACCTCCCCCCTCCCACCCCAAATAAATCTTGATTATTATTTCTTCAAGTGTATCTTGTGTCCCCCTCTCTTCTATTCCTAGGATTCTAATTTTGCATATATTAGAATATTTAATTTTGTCCTATAACTCTTGGGTATTATGCTTTATCGTTCATCCCACTCTTTTCTCTATTTCTGTTTCATTCTTGGTAATTTATATTGACCTGTCTTCAAGTTTACTGATTCATGCCCCATCTGTCTATGTCTATTAGTGAAACTGTCTAAGGCATTGTTTAGCTCTATTATTGTTTTCCATTTCTAGCATTTTGATGTAACTTGATTCTTATACTTTCTTTCTCACTGCTTATATTAACCATCTGATCTTGAATGTTGTCCACCTTTTTCATTAGGGCCATTAACATATTTAAAATTCTCTGTCAGATAGTTCTAACATCTGCGTCATAATTGTATCTGGTTCCAGTGTTTGCTTAGCTTCTTTGGAGTCTATTTTTTCTTGCCTTTTCATATGCCTTTTAATTTTCTGTTGAAGCTAATCATCTTGTATGGCTTAGTAGAGACTGGAAAAAGTAGTTTATAAGCCTTAATATGAAAGTACCTTTCCTTCTGTTAGACCTTTGATGAGGTAACTTGAAACATTCTAGGTTTGGATTGCTGTGCTTTTCTTCAGTGTATCACAGACTTCAAATTCTTCATAGACCTACCTGTGCTTAGGTTGGAAGTGAATTTACCAGAACAATGTCTGTTTGATTCTGAATTTTAGCTGTTCTCTTTGCATTGTTTCTCAGCAAGAGTTTCTTGGTCTACTCTTATTTTTCTTCCATTTCTCTCTCAGTAGTATTCTACTGTGTTATTTAAGTAACTTGTTGTTACTAGCTTGTGGTGGGGGAGATATGGTGCAGGAATCTATCCTCTGTGTCCTGAATAAGCCTCAGTCTTAGGCATGCATCATATGAGATACGGCATTTCAGTTCTCTTACCCTATTCTGGCTGTGTTTGTAGGCTCCGTGTGTAATCCTGTACTGTGCTGTGCTTTGTTGCTCAGTCATGTCCAACTCTTTGAAACCCCATGGACTGTAGCCCACCAGGCTCGTCTGTCCACGGGATCCTCCAGACAAGAATACTGGAGTGGGTTGCCATGCCCATCCTCCAGGGAATCTTCCTAATCTGGGGATCAAATCCAGGTTTCTTGCATTGCAGGCAGATTCTTTACTGTCTGAGCCACCAAGAAAGCCCAATACTGGAGTTGGTAGCATATCCCTTCTCCAGGGAGATCTTCCCGACCCAGGAATCAAACTGATGTCTATCAGTTGAGCTACCAAGGAAGCTCTATTATGTGTGTGTGTTAGTCACTCAGTCGTTTCCAACTCTTTGCAACCCTATGGACTGTAGCCCGCCAGGGTCTTCTGTCTATGAAATTCTCCAGGCAAGAATACTGGAGTGCGTTGCCATGTCCTCCTCCAGGGAATCTTCCCAACCCAGAGATCGAACCCTGGTCTCCCACATTGCAGGCAGATTCTTTACTGTCTGAGCCATATCCCTCCCTTATTTTTTCTTTCTGCTCCTTTCACCCATTTGCAATGAGTTTTCTCCAATGCCTTAAGGGTAGCAGTGCTTGATGCACTTTCCTTCTAAAGATTAAGGGTTTTTTTTTTTGTTGTTGTTTTGTTCTATATAGGAAGTAGGAGAGATAGATCCAACCAGTATTTCTTGCCCCTCCCACAAAATGACTCTACCACTCTCCTAGCTCTACAACATGATAGATCCAGCTTAGCGCTCTTTCCAGTCTTTTCTGTGAGCAATTGTAGGGGTTGTGGAGAAAAAGCCTGAAAGAAGTATAAACATCCCCCAATTCTGTGGCCCTCGGTTCACACTTGCCTGTCAGCCTGTCAACAAAGATCTGTCTAGTCAAGGCTATGGTTTTTCCAGTGGTCATGTATGGATGTGAGCTGGACTATAAAGAAAGCTCAGTGCAGAAGAATTGATGCTTTTGAACTGTGGTGTTGGAGAAGATTCTTGAGAGTCCCTTGGACTGCAAGGAGATCCAACCAGTCCATCCTAAAGGAAATCAGTCCTGGGTGTTCATTGGAAGGACTGATGCTAAAGCTGAAACTCCAATACTTTGGCCACCTGATGCGAAGAGCTGACTCATTTGAAAGGACCCTGATGTTGGGAAAGATTGAGGGCAGGAGAAGAAGGGGACGACAGAGGATGAGATGGTTGGATGGCATCACTGACTCAATGACAAGGGTTTGGGTAAACTCCAGGAGTTGCTGATGGACAGGGAGGCCTAGCGTGCTGCAGTTCATGGGGTCGCAAAGAGTTGGACACGACTGAGCAACTGAACTGAACTGAACTGTCAGCCTGTATTCTGTCTTCACCAACTTATCAGCTATTTCATTTAAACTCATTTACTGGTATCTGAGGGCTTCCCAGATAGCTTAGTTGGGAAAGAATCCGCCTGCATTGTGGGAGACCTGGGTTTGATCCCTCGGTTGGGAAGATCCCCTGGAGAAGGGAAAGGCTACCCACTCCAGTATTCTGGCCTGTAGAATTCCATGGACTGTATAGTCCATGGGGTCACAAAGAATTGGACACAAATGAGTGGCTTTCACTTTCACTGGTATCTGAGTGAGCCACTAGGAAAGCCCTAGTGATAGGGAGACCCTGGTGTTCTTACTGTATATGGTGACTGACTCACAATGATAGGCTCTAAGAAGAGTTGAGCTCTGCAGATAGCCTCGTATCTGCAGAATTCTTTAGGAATTTCGAGTGCTGTCACCAAGTTGGTTTTAAATTACACATTGTAATCATGCATTTCAATCATAAATTTATTGAGAAATACTCATCATTGACTTCCCTGGTGGTACAGATGGTAAAGAATCTACCTGCACGCAGGAGGCCCACATTCGATCTCTGGGTCAGGAAGATCCCCTGGAGAAGGGAATGGCAACCCACTCTAGTATTCTTGCCTGGAGGATTCCATGGACAGAGGAGCCTGGGAGGTTACAGTCCATGGGATTCCAAAGAGTCAGACATGTCTGAGTGACTTAACACACTGGTATCTGATGACATCTACCCCAAGTGAATACTTTGCATTCCCTTTCTCTCTACAGACAGTGTCCCTTCCTTAGGTTTTAGACCTGTTGTTTGCTTTGCAACGTCAACTCTTTTATAAGTTAACATAGAAAAGTTATGATTTTTGAAGTTAATACTCTCATTTTAAGAGTGGAGCTCCTTTTAGCTCTTTTCATTCTTTCCTTCCATTTTAATAGCCAAACTATATTCCATTAAATGAATATATAATCCACTTTTTAAAACCAATCCCAGTCCTTTATATTGTACTTTTAGGCAATTTTCCATTTTTTTTTGCTATTATAAATAAGGTTGTGTCACCCTTGTAGATAAATCTATCTTTGATTATTTACTTTCTATTCATTTACAACCTAAAGAGAGAACAAGCAGGCATATCAGGAATAATTAAGTAATGATGTAAGGTACCATAAAATGAATGCTCAAAATAGCATTCTAGAATTCAATAATAATAACGAGTCATAATGAAATTATAACGGTGCCTCACATCTGTGAAGAACTTAATATCCTTCACACTTATTAACCTTTTAATCTTAAAAATAATGCCCCATTTTCCTTATTAGGAAAATAAGGCTGTTAAGTAATGGAGCTGGGACTTGACTCAGTATCTCAGGGAATATCTTCATAAAAGAGGAGATGGGCATGAGCTGAATCTTGAAAGATAGGTAGCTTGACAATAGGCAAAGACAGGAGAAGACATATCCTGATGAGAAGGCAATGATCATGTGGAGACACAACATACAGAAGCACAGATTGAGACTGAAAAAGGCTTGGACTATTGAATTCTGTCATTGATGTGTTTCTTATTCTCATTTTAGAATAATGATACCCATATCAGATTATCTAGGTGGTTAGTACAAGGGGCTTGACCTGAGAGTAGGAAGCCTCCAGCTCAGCTGTTCTCTGCATTTGACTGATTTAATCCATGTGTTCCACCCAACCCAGGAAGGGAGCCAGCCTCTCCTTCACCCAACCAAGTAGAGTTCAGTGTTTGGGTGGAAAGGAAGATGCATTCCAGCTGTCCCCAAAATGAAGAAAAGCAGAAGATGGCTTCCCTCCCCCCACTTCTTCAGTGAAATAAACCTGACCTTCTGATAGGAGAGTCTGTCTTGAATCAGAAATGGTTTAACTAAATCACAACAGGAAGCAGCTCCAGTTACAGCCCAGCTTGCTCTAGGTCCTGATGGATGAAGATAGCATGCCACCTGACTTCATGAAACTCTGGGTGTAGCAGGTAGTTGCCCTAAGGGGCCTATACAAAGACTTTGCCTCTGGAATTTCTGCTATCAGAACTACCTGAAGGAGGAATATTTGCCAAAGTTAGAGGCAGTAACCCAATAGTTGAGAACCCTGTCTCTAAATGTAGTTAATTTCTATGTAATTAGCCAGTAACGACATTTAAAATAAACAACAGTTGGTAATCAAAACCAGGAGGACAGAGGATGAGCAGTTGTATGACAGGATAGAATTACTAGGGCAAAACAAAGTTGGAGGAAAGTGAAACACATGCCGTTTCAGAGAAAACAAGGTAGGGAGAGGAGGGATTGTCAAAAAGCAGCCGTGGGCCTCATAAAGATTTATATCAGCTTTTCCTTGTGTTTGTTAGCCATCAGTAAAACTGATTTTAATCACCAAGTGGTCTTTAATTATAAAGCATCTGTTCCTTTATTAAATAAAAATTAAAAGCACATGTAAAGGACAAGTTAAAAAACTGTCAAATGAAATGAGAGCTTGGCACATCCTGGTACATCCTTGGTGACAGCGGTACAGCTTGGGACTGGTTTCTAGGAAACCCCTCAGCTCCCAGGGCTCTTGCTGACGCCCTGGCTGCTGGTGGTATGCGTTGTAGGCAAAGGGGCTGCTCTCTTGGGGAAGATATGTGGAATTCCCTAGAGCTGGGGCAAGGTCCCTCTCTCTACCAATTCATCCTCTGCATTTGTAATCCCTGCCTTTTTTGTACCACTGAAGATGTCTTCATGTGTATTATGAAGACATCCTTTCCTCCATGCTATTCTTCATTGGGTGAGAGAGAAGGAGAAAGAATGAAGAAGGGAAGGGGAAAGGACTGGGAGAAGAGATGAGAGCAGCTCTGGGGCCCCAGAGTATGAGCAAGTTTCAGGTGAGCTGTTCTTTTAGGTAAACATTTTCTAATTAAACTTTAAACCCAAACCTTTGTTCCACCTCTCTCCAAAATGCAGGATGTATCTCCCTTCTGGTTAGCATGAAATGATTTCTTCTCTTTCCTTCATTAGAAACTGGAATTGATCTTCTTTAAAGATAAAAATTACATTTCTGCTTAATTCCTATTTGATTCATTTGGAACCAGTGCATTTTCATCAGAGCGACTAAAATGCCCTGTGAGAATCAGCTCAGAAGAAGGAATGTGCAGAGGGTCACGATAAGTAGCTGCTGCCCGGGGATGTTAAAGTGCTTTTTTAAATGGGGACTAATAAGGCTACTCAGCTTTTACTGTTTTCTAAGAGCCTCAGCTAAATTAATCATGGCACAGAATAACCCTTCCTGTAAGGTAAAATAATGATTCCTGGTATTTTGAAAGCAATCGCTGATCCACAAAGAGGGAGGTAACGTCTCCCTGAACCAAGATTAAAACTCCACTCCCTTCCTGTCATCAAAGGCCAGCTTGTTTGTATCCGAGCGGGGCCTTGGGAGAGCCAGGCGCTGGGTCGGAGCAGCCGCAGCCGCAGGAATGGGAGGCCATGCAAGACTGAGGCTGTGGAAATGCAGGCTCGGGGTGGGGGCTGTTGAGGTTTTGTTTACTAATTACATATTCTCCCTGAAAGTGGTCAGGCATCAGCGGGGCTTCCAGCTCAGGGACTCAACCCAGCCCAATCCTATCTAGGAGGGCTGGCTGTGCCCACTGGCCCGGGCCACCCACACACTGGCACTCCGTGCACATGAAGTCCAGCTCCCCTCTCGCATTAGCTACAGCGTGGATTCCTGGTCACATCTGCACAGCCAGAGTGAAAGCCTGTAATTTCCATAGAATCCAGTTCTTTTGAGTCAGAGCTGCAGATGAATGTTTGTTTTATTTTTCTTTTCAAGGTGATTACACATCCTTTGGTTGTGGGGAAGCCTGGGCTATCACAGAGAGAAGAAGCTGAGTGAATTATTTAAAAATGCAGCAAAGGCCTGTGAATCGCCGGGGAGGTAGGATGGCATCTATCCCTCATCTGGGGGCCTCTCCAAGGAAAAGCAGAAAGGACCCCAGAGGGCTTGTTGGACACCAGTTTAATTCAGAAAATAGAGCAGCACTTCACCTCGTGTGTGCTGGGTGGGGAATTTGTGAAAGAGGACACAGTCAAAATAGTCATTAAGGCCAAACCAGAGTCAGCCCAGAGCCAGGCCTGCATTCCCAGGAACCTGCTGGGCCGTGGTATTTGCATACATCAGTCTCCAGTCTCCATTGTCTCCCACAGGAAGAACTTGTTCTATTCCATTAAGAACGCCTGAATATTTTATTGGCTAAAAACTAGGGGCCTGGGCTGGATGGTAAACAAGTTTGGAGTGCTGTTTTTGAATTGTGTTTATGTTTTATACATGGAACAGTTTTAAGTATTTTTTTTGTTAAATTCAAAACACTCCAGAAATTCTGCAACTTGAGGGGACAAGCACTGCAAAAGTTCCAGGGCAACATTTGGACACTTTCGAGATTACTTCAGGGACTTGAATGGTGAGAAACAAGAAGGGACAACTTTTATTAAGAAAAACATTTTAGTAGCTGAATACAGAAATCAAAACCAAGAGCAGGCGTTCCAAATTCATATTGTGAAGCGCCTACAAAAAGATTCTTGTGTCAGCTTTCACAGTGTGGAGAGTTCATCTTTTCATCTCATCAAGTGAAAATATGCCCCAATTCCCAAGTAGGTTTCAGTTCATAGAAGGGAACAGGGGAGGTGTTCTCATTTCGGCAAACACTCTGCGGACTCCAGTCAAAGATCCCTGTGGTCTAGGCTAGTGAGAGAAAGGGGTGCCCTCTGCCTGGCTGTGACTACGCAGGGATCAGCTTTCACAGATGCAGGCAGGAAAACAAAGAGGAGGCTTCATCTGCCCGCACCCCACAGGCCCTTGTGCAGGGGGAGTGCCATTCCAATGCCCATCACATGGCCTCTGTGGCATAAAAGCCTTTTAATAATTCTGATTTTGAATATCAAATTGAAATGAAAAGTGCATTTAGGAAGGATGGGCTGTAACCACACTAAAATGCATGTTCTATGCAAACAGGTTGAGCAGGTGCTGTGTGCTGAGCTGTGGTTCTCAATTTGGCTGCACACTGCCTCACCTGCTCTAAAATGCACTGATGCTGCCTCCCTATCACCGTCCTATGCCCTCCCCAAAAGTATGGTTTATTGTAACTGACCTCAGATGTGGCCAGGCGCATCATGAGTTTTTAAAGCTCTCCAAGTGACTCTAGGAAGCAAACTTGAGAATAGCTATAGAGTGATTTAAGACAGCATTTAAGGCCGCTCCATCATCTAGCCCCAGCCAAGCTTTTTGACCTTATCTTTCTCCACCCCCATCTCAGCCTGTACATGAGACACAAAGAGACCTTCTCACTATGCCTGAATGTACTTTGTTCATTTATATTTTCATACTTTTACGCATCCACATTGTCTCACTCTGGTCACCAAAGAAAGGCCAGTAAAAAGTCCTCTGTGCAGCCTTCCCTACCTGTCACCTCATCTTCACCAGTGAGTCACTTCTTGCCCCTCAATCACAGTTCGTAGCTTTTCTCACATTATATTAACAACATCTACTTATCGAACTGCCTATGCTCTCTCCCCAGCCAGAATGTGGACTCTGCTTTCAGCAATGAGCACCAGATATGGCAGGATAGGGGTTTCTATGAATGTTTATTGAATGAATGAATGAGTGAATGAATGCCAATCTTATGTTGTTGATGTTCCATCACTTTGATCCCAATTCTCTGACCGTGGTCCCCTGGGAGACCAAGTTAGTAATTTGGAGGTGGCAGCCTGTATCTTTGATAATCAAAGTAGGGTTCATACACTAGAGCTTGGCTATATTATGTGAGCACTTGTTATAAATGTAAAATTTGCATTTTAATGAGATCTCAGGGTAATTCATATGTACAGCACAGTTTGAGCTATATTTTTTAACAAGTTCCCAGGTGGCTTCTATGTAGCCAGTCTGCCAACCAGTACTGGGACCTACCATCTTAGAATTTTATTTACTGGATGTAGTGAACCCTGTGTAATTGCCTGCTGCTGCTGTTGTTGTTTAGTCACTAAGTCGTGTCTGACTCTTTCTTAAGCCCATGATCTATAGCCTGCCAAGGTCCTCTGTACATGGGATTTCCCAGGCAAGAATATTGGAGTGGGTTGCCATTTCCTTCTCCAGGGAATCTTCCTGACCCAACAATTCAACCCTGTCCCTTCTGCACTGGCAGGTGAATTCTTTAACACTGAGTCACTTGGAAAGCACTGATTTCCTACTAGTTGCTTCTGCTCTCCCTTTCCCTTCCTTGCAAAGCCCTGATTTTGTTCAGTTATCAGGCCTTCACTTGTCAGGCCAGTGCCTCAGGAAGCTTGATCCCACCTCCAGCCCAATAGGCATGGCCTGTCCATCTGGCCATGGATCAATTCAGGAATGGACGTGAGACCAGATTTAGGAATGAATATGAGGGTAAGTAAGCTAAGAGCAATACAGAAAGTTTTCTCTTTCCTAAGAGAAAGGCACATATGGAGGAAAAAAATCTCTCTTCTTTAGGACATTCTTCTTTTTCCTGCATGTGATCCCTTGAACTGCTGCTACCACCTTGCCACCTGCCTAAGGAGGAAGGTCAATGCTGAGGAATCGGAGCAAAGAGATAGGAAGAACATGAGTCTATGGCATGGTTGTGCCTTGCTGTCTCCAGACTTCTTTATGGAAGGTAAATTTTTTGTTGGTGTTTTTGTTTGTTTGCTTGTATTTTTAACCGTTTAAACCATTTTTGATCCTTGCAACCCAAAGCAGTCATTGATATACTGAATATCTTACTAAATTCATTCAATCAATCAATATTTGATTTATTGTAAAGCATTATGTTAAGTACCTTATAAGTGTTATCCCCAACCCTCAAGCAATCTGTAAGTTGGGTATTATTACTCCCATCTTATAGATGAGGAAACTGAAACTTAAAGCAGTAAAATGATTCATTAGATCAAATAGCTATCAAATGGTAAAGACAGAATCTTAACCTAGGTCTAAGTCCAGAGCACATGTTTTGTCCACTCTCCCATGCTTCCTAGTTTGAGTAGCTTTATTGCATGAGGTTTCAGAAGATCAATAGTTCTCAAATTTTTAAATTTAAGACCTTTTTACATTCTTAAAAATGATTGAGAATCATGAAGATTTTTCACTTATTTAGTTTTTAACTACTGATACTTAACACACTGAAAATTAAAATGGAAAATTTTAAGGTATTTATTTAATTCATTCAAGAATAGTATTAATTAACTGATCCAATATTCACTTCAGTAATACAGTATTTTTGGAAAATAATTATATTTTCCAAAACAAAATGAAGTAATGAGAGGAGTGACATTGTTTTACACTTTTGCAAATCTCTTTAAACCTGGCTTAAGAGCAGACAGCTGGATTCTATCTACTTCCACATTTAGTCTGTATTGTTTTAGTTAAAGTACACAGAGAAAATCTGACTTTGCACAGATGTGTCATTGGAAAAGAAAGGAGTATTTTATGAGTTCTTTCAGATAATTGTATACTCTTTGATATTACACCAGAACTGTACAAGTGGTAGTTTCTTAAAGGTTAGTTGCAATGTGGAACTTAAAAATGAAAGAGTGATTATTTTCATCTCTGTTGCATTAAAATCCAGTGATCCACTTTGTAGTTTGCAGTGATCTTTTACCCATGGCTAATTTTGTAACACCAGGCATTGGTCACTTGGAAAATGTTGATTCACTGAGTTAGCAGATCTTCAAAATGTAAGATGTTCATTGGCTGATACAAGTTTTCAAAAATTGTAATTTTTTTTTGAAGGCTCAATTTTACCACTGGCAACAAAATACTGTCAGTTATTTTCTTGAAAGTGACAGGCTTGCTTGTTTATTTTTGAAAAAAAAAAAAAATGCTAAATGCCCAAGTTTGAATAACTGTGATCTGTTTCTGTTTTCTTTCAAGTAAAATTGATGGTTCTTGACAAAGGCAGCTAGTTTAGCTTGTAACTCAATTACACAAGTGCTTTTCCTTGAGACAAACATTGTACTTCAGTTTGTAGCAGATGTTCTTTATGCTTATTTTCCATTTCTTCACATAAAATATTAAATATATATATACCTAAAGGTTTAGATTTAATATAACAAATGATGTTAACGGCTTTGTCAAAGATGTTCTCTTTTTAAATTTTATTTATTTATTATGTTTTTGTCTGTGCTGGGTTTTCATTGTTATATGTGAGCTTTCTCTTGTTATGTTGAGTGGGGCCTCCTCTCTAGTTCAGTGCTCAGGCTTCTCTCTGCAGTGGCTTCTCTTGTGGAGCACAGGCTCTACAGCATGTGGGCTCAGTAGTTGCAGCACGCAGGCTTAGTTGCTCTGTGGCATTTGGAACTTCCTGGACCAAAGGTCAAAAAACCATGTCCCTGGCATTGGCAGGTGGATTCTTAACCACTGGACCACTAGGGAAGTCCTGTCAAAGACATTCTTCAATGAAAGAGATGGGGCTTTTTTGGTACTTTGAGTGTGTGACAGTGAATACAATAACTAATAGTTTTGTTTGGTACCACTGCCTGGACTTGAGCTAAGGCACCAGAGGTTTTCACCACCTTGACTTATGTATCATACATGCAAATGTCAACACAGTGAAAAAGGTAAATGGCATCTTGGTATTACCTCATGGGCCACCTGAGATGGTTTTGGACTCCCCAAGTGGCCACAGACAACACTTGGAGAACACCTGCTGCTGCTGCTGCTGCTAAGTTGCTTCAGTCATGTCGGCTCTGTGTGACCCCATGGACTGCAGCCTACCAGGCTCCTCTGTCCATGGGATTTTCCAGGCGAGAATATTGGAGTGGGTTGCCATTGCCTTCTCCAGGAGAACACCTACAATGTGTAATAATTTCATGAGCAAAAACTCTTAGGAAAATTTCTGGATACAAAGTGATTGCAAGGGTCTGGAAGAGACTGAGTTCTATGTAACATCACGGTCTAGGCCTGCATCTGGGTCAACTTCATTATTGACCCAGTAGCTTCCATCACACAGGGTCATTAACAGAGGAGTCTTAGGAGTGTCCAGGTGCTGAGGTGTTTGTGCCAGAGGGCACAGGAAATTGGCTTATCCAGTCCCTTTGCTGCTAGTTACAGATACACTTACAACACTGCAAATCCACAACTAACTTCTTTGTTTTCTTATTCAGCCCATAAGGCAATTTAACTTGTATTATGCTTAGACATGAACTATTTAATGTGATCTGATTTCTGTTTATAATTCTTAAAATACTCCTATTTGTCAGATTGTCTAAGCCTTACTCTCGGGATAAAATTTCTTTTGTACTGAATAACTATTAAATAATGGAGGTTTTGTGTCATTCTGAGGGGCATCAAGACGCTCTCTCAAGCAGCCTCTTTCCCCTGTAGCTTGCCAGAAGCAGGCATCTTGGCAACACAAAACACCACGTCTGAGGGCATCTCACTGAGCCAGACCCTATTTCCAGGAAAGAAAACCCATGTTCTTGAGCCAGAACTAATTCTCTAATGGCTGGGTTTTTCCTTTCTCTTGCTAGAGAGGGAAGAATGACAATGGTTTACTTGAATCCCTACAGTGGGAAAAGCCACCCAGAAATTCCAGCCTGCCAGACATTTCCACACCAGGGATACTATCCCTTGACTTGTGAATACACTGAGGAATTTGCCCTGGCACCATCTGAAGGGTTAAAGAAAGATCCTATTCCTTATAAGCAGCTATGCCTAGGGCTGACTCAAACTGGGGAAAAGGCCAGTCATGCCACTGTCCTGCTAATTTACTGAACATATTTCTTAAAGTGCAGCAACAAGACAGACAACCAAAAATTTTGACCTGAATTTGTTCGGTAGAATGATAGTTTCTGCCTTGCTGTTGCACTGCTGTTAAAAAAAAAAAAAAGTAATAAATATGATCTGAATATGGCAGGGAAGGAAGCTTAGACGAATGGCTCTGAGCTTTAGCAAGCTTTTTAAAAAATATTTGAGCTAAAATATTCTTTCCTTCAGGGTCACCTGGCCTTTTGTTCCCCTTGGAAAAGACAGCTGCATTATACATTCCTACTGTTACTTCTGTGTTGGTAACACAAGAGCTGTAGTGATTTCCTGGACTCTATATCTCTAAATCTTCCCAGGGAATTCATCTAACCTCCATGCATCAGGTCCAACCACACCTTGAAAGGGAGGGAGGAGAAAGCAGGAGTTATAAAATGTACTTGGGACAACAGTTTCCCAGATCTGGATCAAGTTAGTTTGATCTGTATGACATACCTGGCCTCTGAATGCTTTTGAGCTTGAGAACAAATATTATTCTGGGTGATCTGCCTTTTACCTCCTTATACCCTACTGCCCTTTTCACAGTGAGCTTTAAAAAATGTATCTATTTATTTTTCTTCTTTAAAAACTGAAGTGGAGTTGGTATACAATGTTGTATTAGTTTCAGGTATACAGCAAAGATTCAGTTTGGTGTATATTCTTTTTCATATTCTTTTCCCTTACAGGTTATTACAAGGTACTGAGTAGTTCCCTGTGTAATACAGTAGGCCCTTGTTGGTTCCTGTCCACTTTATCTATTTTATGTTTCAATTCAGTTAAGTCAGTCACTCAGTCATGTCCGACTCTTTGTGACCCCATGGACTACAGCATGCCAGGCTTTCCTGTCCATCACCAACTCTTGGAGCTTGCTCAAACTCATGTCCATCAAGTCAGTGATGCCATCCAACCATCTAATCCTCTGCTGTCCCCTTCTCTTCCCACCTTCAATCTTTCCCAGCATCAGGGTCTTTTCAAATGAGTCAGTTTTCACATCAGGTGGCCAGAGTATTGGAGTTTCAGCTTCAGCATCAGTCCTTCCAATGAATATTCAGGACTGATTTTCTTTAGGATAGACTGGTTGGATCTCCTTGCAGTCCAAGGTACTCTCAAGAGTCTTCTCCAACACCACAGTTTAAAAGCATCAGTTCTTCAGTGCTCAGCTTTCTTTAAAAACGTGAACATTTTATGTTTAGGGGCTTTTTAGGTGGCTCAATGGTAAAGAATCTGCCTGCCAATACAGGAGATGTGGGTTCAATCCCTGGGTCGCAAGACCCCCTGGAGAAGGAAATGACAACCTACTCCAGTATTCTTGCCTAGGAAATCTCAGGTACAGAGAAGCCTGGCAGACTACAGTCCTTGGGGTCACAAGGAGTCAGACACGACTTAGCAAGAGCATGCATTTTATATTTAGTGTGTATACAGCGAGCTTTTGCTTAATATTTTAACTCATTATTTTTTTGGCAGTTCTTCCTTTCCTTACAGCCAACCCTCCAAGCACAGTCTTGATATATTATTTCTGTGTTGTACTAAAAAGGACAAATGAACCAATAAGCTGGGGGACTCTGTATTCTAGTTCTGTCCTAAATGATCATAGATATTGGAAAACTCACATCCCTCTCTTGGGCATCATCTATAAACTGGGGATTTGGAGAAGACAGAATTTCTAGTGGTTTGTAAAACTGGGGACCAGAAATACATTTTTTACAAAGCCTCCTTCTCCAGCACCTCCTTCTATTGGTCATTTTAAGACAGCAGAATCTCCCCTGTGCTAAGACAAGCTTTGGGGACCACTGGACTTGATGAGCTCTAGATTCTTTTAAACCCTAACTTTCTTTTTCTGTCTCTCTCCAAGTGCTGAATATTCCCCCTCACCCTGCACTAACTTGTGCTTAAATTGCCAAAGTGCCTTTGCCTTCCAAGTGGTCCATATGGCTTCATGTGCTTGTGCTCAGTTGCCCCAGACTGTTTGCGACCCTATGGACTGTAGCCCGCCAGGTTCCTCTGTCTAGGGGTTTTCCAGGAAGAATATTGGAGTGAGTTGCCATTCCTCCTCCAGGGGATCTTCCCTACCCAGGAATCAAACCTGCATCTCCTGTGTCTTCTGCATTTCAAGCAGATTCTTTACCACTGAGCCATCAGGGAAGCCCTCCCATGGTTTTAGGTAACTCCCTATTTCTCCAGGCTGTAGTCTTGATCTTCCACAGCCTAAATTAAGAGATGAGCAATTTGGTGATTTTTAGTATCTTTTTAATTTAAAAGAGTGAAAGGGAGACTCCTGGAAGTCAAGATGGGGTCAAAGCATATTCCCAGGTTGGGTCAAAGGACAGTAACTAGGCAAATAAGTGAGGCAAAACCCCACATTCCACAGGTCCCAGTACCTAGCAGCCACACAAAAAGGTTTCTGGAAAGAAAAGATTCCTACCGGTTTCCAGGGGAGCAGACAGCCTAGGAGAGCTGCCTGGAGCTGCTTACCCAGCTCTACCCTCTCCCCACCTCCCCTGCAAGGCACCTAGGACTTAGCTTCCCACTGCTGTGACCTAGAATGACCAGCTCACACCCACATTGCTGGCCTGAATATCTGAGAACCTGGAGTGCACAAACACTTAATCCCTGGAGGTGTTGTATTGGTGCCTGTGTGACCAGGGTCAAAATGCAGTCTCCTAAATCCCCTGATCCTGTTATAGGGCACACACTACAGATTAAAGAAAAGAAGTAAAATAAATAAGTAAACAAAAACAAACAGGAAGGGAGAAAGAAAGGGAGAAAGCCAGTTGGCTATGCATCTGTAGAAAAAGTGGGAAAATCTGGGTGGCTTTAGGGGAAACAAAGACAACCAAACAGGAAAAGAATGCAGGCGTACAGAGATGCACTGTTAATGATACACATGAAAAAAACAACATAAAAGATGATCTATTCATATAGAAGGTCAGTATTGAGAAGGGGAGTAACTTTCCATGATTATTCCCTTTCATGTTTACTCCAGGAGACTAGTAAGGCCTCTCATTTAAAACAAAAGCACTGGAAGTATGATTGCCAACAAGATCAATGCTAAAACAATATATTAAAAATTGGAACAAAAATCTGACCATATTTACTTACACATTTCCTTAGGCAGTTATAAAAAAACAATCAGGACACTTTCAGTTAATATACTTATCAATCTGAACCTACTACAAGAGAATGTAAAATAAATTGATAACATTGGTCAAGGTGTTGCAGGAAGGGGGACCCCTTACAGGGCCCAAAATTGGGCTCTTGTCTAACATTCGGAAATGAATTGTCCAAGGAGACACATGTGCTGACGAAGCAAGAGATTTTATTGGGAAAGGGCGCCCGGACGGAGAGCAGGAGGGTAAGGGAACCCAGGAGAACAGCTCTGTCTCCTGGCTTGCAGTCTCGGGTTTTATGGTGATGGGATTAGTTTCCAGGTTGTCCTTAGCCAATCATTTTGACTCAGAGTCCTTCCTGGTGGTGCATGCCTTGTTCAGCCAAGATGGATACCAAAGAGAAGGATTCTGGGAGGTGGTCGGACAGGTGGTGTCTCCTTTTGACCTTTTCTGAATTCTTCTGGTTGGTGGAGGCTTATTAGTTCCCTGTTCCTTACCAGGACCTCCTGTCATAAAACAACTCATGCATATGGTTACTATGGTGCCTGGCCAGGGTGGGCAGTTTCAATCAGTGTGCTTCGCCTAACAAAGGGCTTGATATTAAGAACTAAAGGAAAGTATCTTGGCCAGTCAGAAAGTCAACAGTGGCATAACTGCTTAAATATTGGGGACTGCATAATGATTTAAAATCTTAGGTCAGTCAATAGTTATATAACTTTAGAGAAATTTTTCTAAATTTCCTTGCCTCAGTATTCTCATAAATAAAATAAAATAATACTATGTTGTCTCTGTTATGAGAAAATGAATGATGTAAAATGCCACCATAATTCTAATGAAAATGTAACCTCATGCAATGAGTTAAACACTCTCATCTTTTAAGAACCAATGGAATATTGTTTTTAGTAATAAAATAAAGTCTTCTGAAAGTTAGCCAAACCACACAAAAACAAACAATTGAAAGGCAAAAAAAATGGCTGACCCAGCTTTCGGCTGTATATCCTCTTTAGAGACAAGGCAATCATGCTTTATATCTTTTACTGAGAATTTATTTGGAATGACTTCCCTATATATTCTAATTAAGTTTCAGAACCCAGTGAGTTTAAAGGAACTACATTTCCTTTACAGGGTATGTTGCTTATAGAAACCATTCCTATTACCTGTCACAGGAATATTTGGCCTATTTAAATGCCGCAGGTGTGTGAGAACAGATGGTATTGGGAAATGGGACATATTCAGGCAGAGAAAAGACTGCCAAAATCCGGCTGGAGATGAATGCTTTAAGAGCAATGGTGTTTTTTCCTTTCTCTTATTCAAGTGTGCATGGGGAGCAGGTACTCTGTTGGAGCCAAGTCCTGGAGACTTAATTTGATTTTTCTTTCTTCCTTTTCTGTTCCTGAGTGTGAGAAGAGCCAAAAAGTTAGAAATATAGGCTAGTTCAGAAAACCACCTTGAAATCTATGAAGCAAACCTCCCCAAGAATGGTGGATATGGAGTGAGTTGTCCCTTTACGCATAGAAAGAAAAGCAGAGGAGTGTTTCCTCCTGGATAGGGTGGGCACAGGGTTCATGTGTTTGGGACATGATGGTGGTTTGGTCAAGGGGAGGCAGGTTGATGCTGATGCCCATCCTGAGCCATCATTCCCAGCCTCCTGGCCTTCAGGTGCCTGTGTACATGAGCTCAATGTGCAGGTCACTGAGGATGTCCATAGCTGGGTAGTCTGCCTGATAAGTGCAAGAAGCCCTGCCACAGACCAAGTGATGCTAGAGCCATGTCCACCCCAAGAAGTCCTGTAAACTGACCAGCTCCATCTTGCCCAGACTCCAGCTCTGCCCCCAGACCTCTCCTTCAGGGTTTGCTTAGCCAGGGAGATCAGCAGCCACTGGTTCCCGGGTCTCTCTGTGCCCTGCAAATGGCACATTGATCCCAAAGGTTTCTCTTACCTAGGCTAGAACTTCTCTCACTACACAATGTGAGTCAGCAGAGATGAGCAAAGAGCTTAACCTTCTGAACTTGGCCAGTGCAATGAGAGTCCTTCTGCCTGGCCTTGCAGGGGCCAGGGCGTCCCCTGCCCACCCTGAGGACACCAGGACAGCTAGTTGCTGCCTGGTGCTAGGGTCTCTGTCCACCTTCTGAATGTCCAGGCCAGCCTCTGTCTGCAACCCTTCTGCCAGCAGCTCACCCGAGACCATCCAGCAACTCACCAAGATCCCTACACATCCATACTTTCTGCTTAAGGCCACCTAAACCAAACCAAATCAGGAATGGGGAGGGCCAGGTAAGGGTGTTCCTATTGCTCCGAAACTGGCATTTAGTGTCCCATCTGAGAAAAGAGGTGCTAAATGCCTCACATTCAAAAGGGAATTAGTAGAAACCAGGAGCCATACTTTCCCCACCCCCACCCCACCAACCCCTACCCCTTACCTCTCTGAGCTTTCTAAGGGGC
>SJXQ01000112.1:55461-86739 GCA_006408695.1 Aepyceros melampus
TGAGGCTGGGGGGGGTGGGGGTGGAGAGGGCGAGGGGAGGAGGGTTGGCTGTTGGAGGTAAGTTCAAAGTCGGAAGTGATTCCCTTCTGTGCCCCACTGTCCACCCCTGCTCGGGCAAGAGAAATGGGGAGGGGGTATGCTGAAAGAAGGGAGAGCACATCTCCTTCCCCATGTGGACATCTGCTTGGGCTGTGGACTTGCAGATCTCTCCTTTTGCCTCCCTGAACCAGAGATGGTGGCAAGCAGTCTGTACCCAGAGAAATCGCTGGTCTCAAGCTGCCTCACCAGGATCCATTCCAGAGGGCTGCCCTCTCATAAAGGAACCCAGCAGCACCCAGTTGTGTGGTCGGCCACTAGGCAGAGCTGAGAAGTGGCAGAGGCAGCCTCACTGAGCTGGATCTCTCAGATCAGGGAACCGTGTGGTCCCTTCTTCCCTACCCCTTCTCGTCCCAACAGGCTTGAGGACCTTAAAATTAACAGAAGCTCAGTCGCGTCTGACTCTTTGTGACCCCATGGATTATTACAGCACGCCAGGCTTCCCTGTCCATCACCAACTCCTGGAGCTTGCTCAAACTCATGTCCATTGCGTTGGTGATGCCATCCAACCATCTCGTCCTCTGTTGTCCCCTTCCCCTCCAGAAGCAGGCTGGCATAGAACTAGATTATGAGAAGGTGGTTGTCTTTTTCTTTTAATGGACTGAAAGTGACCAGAGAGTAATGGAATCTACCCAAGATGTGCTAAGGGAAAAGATTTTTGTTTTGTATTTGTAAGTTTGTTTTGTTTGATTTGGAGTAAATCAAATTTAGAGGTAGTGATTGGAAAAATTAAAACCACTTCATGTTTAGACCCCACTGGGTTGAGACTGCTCAGTGAGCAATTATGCAGTCATAAGCACTGAGGGGCACGAAAGTGTGGCCTAGACAAACTTCTAGATGCATTCCCACTCTGAGATGCCAAAAGTAAGGAATCCATTTGAAAGTGGGCCACACCCATCATTTGGAATTCAGTTGTGTGTGGGCCCATCTGGAGGACAGTGGGATAGTCAGTCTTGGGCTCCTGTCTGAGTCCTGAAGGGAAGGTGGGAGGAGATTCTGAAAGTAAAACTCAAAGGAATGACTTCCATTAAAATTGGGATGACACTGGTTTTAAAGCATTTCCCTAAAGTCGTATTGATCTTAGTGCAAACTTTCTGCTCAAGATGAAAAGTGTTTTGATTGACAACCACTGCATGTAAAGCTGCATTGTCTAATACAGAAGCCATTCATCATATAATGTTTAAATATAATTTAATGTTAGATTTAGCTAATATAACTCATCAGACTGTTTAAATATAATTAAAAATTCTACTCATATCACACTAGTCATATTTCAAGTGATCAGTGATCTCATGTGCCTAGTGTATACTGTATTGGATGGTGAAGATACAGAACAATTTTATCTTGACAAAAAATTCTATTAGGCTGCTCTGCTTTAAATAAAGTTATTTATTCAATAATGGAAGAGAAAATGGCCAAGCCAGACCTCTGAGATATCATATGATATATACAAAATTGGGCTTCCCTGGTGGCTCAGAGGTTAAAGCGTCTGCCTCCAATGCAGGAGACCTGGGTTCGATCCCTGGGTCGGGAAGATCCCCTGGAGAAGGAAATGGCAATCCACTCCAGTATTCTTGCCTGGAGAATCCCATGGATGGAGAAGCCTAGTAGGTTACAGTCCACGGGGTCGCAAAGAGTCGGACACGACTGAGCGACTTCACCTTCATATACAAAATTACACATTCCAAACTTCATGGACAAGTCAAAGGTTAAAGTGACGCAGAGAGAGGACAAGAAGTAGCCTCATTATTGCAAGGGACATGGTGAGCCCTGAGCTCACAGAAGTCCAGGAGGCCTAAGTTCTCCTGTGGAAACTCAAGGGTTACCATGGACGAGGCCTCAGGGCCAATCACTAAAGAGGTGCTGACACCTGGGAAGGTGATGCCCAGCAGAGGTGGTACTTGAGGAAGGAGAGGACACATGGTGGGAAGGACTCGACTATGATAATCATTTCCCTTCTGGCAACTTCAGAAACTAAGTGAGACTTTGAGGGATAAGAGCCTGGGAACCTGTGTTAAAGTGTCCTGTTTTTCTCATCAGGGCAGGACGTGAGAAGTAGAAGATGAGGTCTGATAGTTGCCTAATGTTGTATTACTCCACATTACTCTAAAATTTAGCAACTACACACAACAATAATTATTTCTCGTCTCTCGTAGTTTCCCACAGTGGATCAGGAATTTGGGATCAAGCTGGTAAGGTAGATCTAGCTCAGGATCCCTTACAAGATTGCAGTCAAGATGTCAGCTGGGCTGCAGTCATCTGAAGGCTTAAGTGGGGCTGGAAGGTCCACTTCCAAGGTGGCACAAGCACGTGTCTGGCTAATTGGTGTCAATTCTTTGTAGCACGCCTGAGTGCTCTTCATGTGGACCTCTTCACATGAGCTTTCTGAGTGGTCCCCCCAACACTGTGACTGGCTTCCCTCAGAATGAGAGCCTCAAATAGCCAAGGCAGAAGCTGGAAGGCAGTTTTTGGACCTAGGCTTGGAAATCATACGCCATTGCTTCTGCTGCTTTCTCCAGTCACACAGACCAGCCCTAATTCAGTGTAGGGACGGATTACACAGGATATGATTTTTAGGAAATAAAGTTCACTGAGGGTCATCTTGGAGACTGGCTACCATGAGGCCATACAGAACCAAGAACTACACATTATCAGGATGTATAATCAAAAATCCCTCAGTTGCAAGTGACAAAAATCTAACTCAAATAGTACAAGGTGGGAAAAAAATGCTAAAAGAGAATGTGTCTACTAGCACATGTAACTGTACAGTCTTGCTATGGCTGGATAAAGGTGCTAAAATGATGTCTACAAGTTCTGTCTCATTCTCAGATCAGCTTTCCTCTTGTGGTAGTAACATGACCACCTTGCTCCAGGCTTCCATCTCCAGTTTAAAAGAGAGAAACTTCCTCTTTCCTGTTAGCACCAACAAAAATCCTAGCAGGCCTTCTATTGGCTAAAATATTTATCTTGGAACCAATCACGGGATCCCTCCAGATATGGTGATCTGGTTGGCCAGACCCAAGTTACATACCCATCCCTGGACTGGAGTGCTATTATTAAAGGAAAGTAACAGTGCTGAGCTGGCAAAATCCATCACAGTTCACTACGTCTGTGTGTGTCTGGCTTTATAACAGATGATTACATCACATTACACTCATCCCTTTATGATGAAGACTGACAATGCCAAGCTGCCAACCCAGAAACACATCATTGTTTTTCATTACCCCCTCTTATAGAGCCAGAGGTAGACATCCTCCTGTGAGATTTGTTTTGCGCAGTCAAGAGTAGAGACTTCTCCTGGGTTAACAAGCATTAGTCAGTCAGTCAGTTCATGTCCGACTCTTTGTGACCCTGTGAACTGCAGCACGCCAGGCTTCCCTGTCCATCACCAACTCCTGGAGCTTGCTCAAACCCATTTCCATAGAGTTGGTGATGCCATCCAACAATCTCATCCTCTGTCGTCCCCTTCTTCTCCTGCCTTAAATCTTGCCCAGCATCAGGGTCTTTTCCAATGAGTCAGTATCAGATGGCCAAAGTACTAGAGTTTCAGCTTCAGCATCAGTCCTTCCAATTAATGTTCAGGACTGATTTTCCTAAGGATTGATTCACTTGATCTCCTTGCTAGAGTCCAAGGGACTCTCAAGAGTCTTCTCCAATACGACAGTTCAAAAACATCAATTCAGTGCTTAGCTCTTTTTATAGTCAAACTCTCACATCCACACATGACTACTGGAAAAACCATAGCGTTGACTATATCTCTAAATCTAGGTGGTCCCTGGAGGAGCCACGGCTTTGGTTTCTGTTGATCATAATATATCACTTTTGTGTGCTCTGGTGTGTCTCTTTGCCAGGAGATAGAAAGAGAGAAACTTCCCAGAAAGACCTTAAAAATGTATGATTAAGACTACTTTATTCAAAAGAAATTTATGTTTGTATATGTAGGGAATAATAAATACAGTAACAGCTCATTCATCTAGACCCTGGAGAACTGATTTATAATATATTCAACCCTCAAATCACAGACTATATTCCTGTGTGGAATAAAGCTTTTATAGACCATATAAAGCACTCACACAACTATACATTTAACCACTCATTTGGATATTTATTGACTCTAATTGAGCATGTAAATATATAATTCTGGACATGTTTGATTTTTCTAGTTTTGCAGCCCACAACAGATTTAACAGGTGTGACAGAGTGCTGTAGAACATCTCAGTGTGCCAGTCCAGGAGATATCTGATGGCTGTGGTTGCTAATGGTGGTATCCTCATTCTTGCTGCTATTTATTTAACACTGGCAATGGGTAAGGTACTGTACCTAGCGCTTTTATAGTTCATGTCTCATTCAGTCATGACAATCTCCCTGTTAAGTCAGGGCTATTGTTTTCTCCACTTTATAGGTGGGAAAATTGAAGTTTAAGGGTGATGTCAAGTTATTATGAAAGGGTAGAAGATTCACTTACAAGATCTATGGTATTTTCTGACCAGGCTTGATAAAATGACCTTGGGATGTCCTCTGAGTCTGAGATTCTCTCTTCTTGGAATGTGGGTTTCTAAGTTCATAGAATTTTACAAGTGGGTCTGAGGAGGTTGTTTAATGGAACTGCCAATGTCCCTATTGGATGCCTTTAAGGCCCCCATCTGGGCCCATGAGGGGAAGCTGAGACAGTGGCTGACCATGCAGTCTCTCCTCAGAGAGATTATTTGAAATGGACCCATATCTGTGTGGTTTGTCTGATTCCTACGGGTACATTTTTCTGGTCAACCCGGCGTCCTGGCTGGATGAACACGAGAGCCACTGCTACTTTGGGTGTGTGTATCCTCAGCCACTGGCATCCCCCACGTCTCAAGATAACATGGACACATTCAAAGAATTCTTTCTTTAAAGAAGGTCGTCTTTGGAGTTGAGGTTGGATGCAGGAATTCCTGAGGCTCCCGCTCTCATTCGCTCCCCTGCCCTTGGTTCAGCTGGTTGAGCAAAGAAGCCATCAGCTTGACTGTTTCTTAGCCTTGGCCAGTAAGCACATGGGGAAAATCCAATGTTGGTTTTCTTCTCTCACAGTAGCAAATTATGAGGCCCTCTGGATCCCTCACAGTGGGGATGGATGTGGTAGTGGGAGGGAGAAATGTTTGTTAAGATTGTCACGAGTCACTGAGATGATGTGGTTTTCATAGATAGGGTATGTGGATATGTGTGTGTATCTGTGTGTGTGTGTGTAAATATGTGTCTTCACAACCCAGTGCCATCCCCCAAGACCTGAAATGAAGCTGGAATCATCCATGCCTCTGAATACCAGTATCTCCAAAGAGCTCAGGAATGTCATGGTTTCCTGCTACTCAGACCTGTGGTGTGAAATGCTTCAGCTTCTGACCCTTGGCAGTTCTAATGCACCCATTGTTCTTTTTGGCCTGGAACTGACCCTTACATCCATTCAACAAACACTCTCTGCGCTGGGCAGGGAAGAGGCATCGAGGAAGAAAATCCAGATATCAAAGTTTGGCCTTTAAAAAATAGAATTAATCACTGCATTCAAATTCTCCACAAAAACTGTGGATTCAAATTCTCCACAAAAACTGAGGGCACAATGTTCTCTTTCAAAGATGGTTCTTTTATTTTTAGACTTTACAATATATAAAGATCAAATATACACTCATAAGGGTGTGGTGCTGACTGCTGCTTAGGGGAAAACACAAAGGAGAGGACACGGGATTTCCCCATTTTCCTTTTTTGTAACATTTTATCACCTCTTAGTGACTCCCCTGCCCCAGATGTCCCTGCTTTTAGGACATTCTCTGCCAATGGGGGAAAAAATGAAGCTGCATAATAAATTAACTCAAAGGGAAAAAATTAGGAATATGTTGAAACATTTTATGGCATCCAAAAGCAATACATTTTAAAAAAAGACAAGCTCTAAAGAGGAGACAGGGCTTCCCAGGTGGCTCAGTGGTAAAGAATCTGCCTGCAATGCAGGAGACCTAGGTTCAGTCCTTGGGTCAGAAAGATCTCCTGGAGAAGGGAATGGCAACCCACTCTAGTATTCTTGCCTGGAGAATCCATGAACAGAGGAGCCTGGCAGGCTACAGTCCATGAGATCACAAGAGTCAGACATGACTTAGAGACTAAACAAGAGCAACAGCCAAGAGGAGACACTTTGGAGAAACAAGTTTCCCATTTTTGTTTGTTTGTTTGTTTGTTTTTGGCAAGGGGGAATCCAAGAGCCTCAAATCAAGGAGAATGGGAGAATTTCCTAAATTCTCTTCCCAGGAGAATCACTTCATTGACTACGTTAAAGCCTTTGACTGGGTGAATCACAACAAGCTGTGGAAAATTCTTAAAGAGATGGGAATACCAGACTACATTACCTGCCTTCTGAGAAAACTGTATGTAGGTCAAGGAGCAACAGTTACAACTGAACATGGAACAATGAACTGATTCAAAATTGGGAAGGGAGAAGTCAAGGCTGTTTATTATCACTCTACTTATTTAACTTACATGCAAAGTACATCATGTGAAATGCCAGCCTGGATGAGTTACAAACTGGAATCAAGGTTGCTGGGAGACAAATCAACAGCTTCAGATATGCAGACGATACCACTTGAATGGCAGAAAGTGAAGAGGAACTAAAGAGCCTCTCCACATGGTAAAAGAGGAGAGTGGAAAAAGCTGGCTTAAATATCAGTATTCAAAAAACTAAGATCATGGCATTTAGTCACATCACTTCATGGCAAATAGATGGGGGAAAAATGGAAGCAGTGACAGATTTTATTTTCTTGGGCTCCCAAATCACAGCAGATGGTGACCACATCTGTGGAAGTAAAAGAGGCTTGCTCCTTGGAAGAAAAGCTGTGATAAATCGAGACTGCATATTAAAAAGCAGAGACATCACTGCTGACAAAAGTCCATCTAGTCAAAGCTATGGTTTTTCCAGTAGTCATGTATCAATGTGAGAGTTGAACCATAAAGAAGGCTGAATGCTGAAGAACTGATGCTTTCGAATTGTGGTGCTGGAGAAGACTCTTGAGGGTCCCTTGGACTGCAAGGAGATCAAACCAGTCTATCCTAAAGGAAATCAGTCTTAATATTCATTGGAAGGCCTGATGCTGAAGCTGAAACTCCAATACTTTGGCCACCTGATATGAAGAACTGACTCATAGGAAAAGACCCTGATGCTGAGAAAGATTGAAGGCAGGAGGAGAAGGGGACAACAGAGGACAAGATGTTTGGATGGCATCACTGACTCAATGGACATGAGTCTGAGCAAGCTCCAAGAGGAGATAGTGAAGGACAGGGAAGCCTATCATGCTTTAGTCCATGGGGTCACAAAGAGTTGGACATGATTTAGTGACTGAACAACAATTAGGAGAATTGCCTGAGGGTAAACCTACATAGCTTCCCCCTCATTACTCCTGACCTTGGGAGTTACCAGTGTAGGCAATCATGCCCTCTGCACCCAGACAAAGCTGAAGGTGCGTGAAGTTGTGGAAAATTCTGCTTCTTCAGGAAAGATAGGTCTGTGTTTCATTGTTGACTCTGTTACATGATAAGTGACTTGAGGTAATCATTTAGCCTCTGTGAGTCTCACCTATAAATTGGAATAGTTATCCTGTTTTTTTAGCATTGTTGTGAGGATTGGAAATCACATATGCAAAGCGTGGCACATAGAAGATCTTAGATCCAAGGCTGAGTGTTCGTTAATGATCATGCTTAACAGTTCTTATTGCCTGGAGAATCCCAGGGACGGGGGAGCCTGGTGTGCTGCTGTCTATGGGGTCACATAGAGTGAGACACAACTGAAGTGACTTAGCAGCAGCAGTAGCAACAGTTCTTGTTAAGAACTTTTTTCTGTCTTTCCCCATGGAAAAGAATGCAAAAAAGCAAAATGGCTGTCTGAGGAGGCCTTACGAGTAGCTGTGAAAAGAAGAGGAGCAAAAGCAAAGGAGAACAGGAAAGATATAAGCATCTGAATGCAGAGTTCCAAAGAATAGCAAGAAGAGATAAGAAAGCCTTCCTCAGAATCAATGCAAAGAAATAGAGGAAAACAACAGAATGAGAAAGACTAGAGATCTCTTCAAGAAAATTAGAGATACCAAGGGAACTTTCATGCAAAGATGGGCTTGATAAAGGACAGAAATGGTATGGACCTAACAGAAGCAGAAGATATTAAGAAGAGGTGGCAAGAATACACGGAAGAACTGTACAAAAAAGGGGTTCCTGACCCAGATAATCATGATCATGTGATCACTCACCTAGAGCCAGACATCTTGGAATGTGAAGTCAAGTGAGCCTTAGAAAGCATCACTACAAACAAAGCTAGTGGAGGTGATGGAATTCCAGTTGACCTGTTTCAAATCCTGAAAGATGATGCTGTGAAAGTGCTGCACTCAATCTGCCAGCAAATCTGGAAAACTCAGCAGTGGCCACAAGACTGGAAAAGGTCAGCTTTCATTCCAATCCCAAAGAAAGGTAATGCCAAACAATGTTCAAACAACCACACAATTGCACTCATCTCACACACTAGTAAAGTAATGCTTAAAATTCTTCAAGCCAGGCTTCAGCAATAAGTGAACCATGAACTTCCAGATGTTCAAGCTGGTTTTAGAAAAGGCAGAGGAACCAGAGATCAAATTGTCAACATCTGCTGGATCATGGAAAAAGCAAGAGAGTTCCAGGAAAACATCTATTTCTGCTTTATTGACTATGCCAAAGCCTTTGTGTGGATCACAATAAACTGTGGAAAATTCTGAAAGAGATGGGAATACCAGACCACCTGACCTGCCTCTTGAAAAACCTATATACAGGTCAGGAAGCAACAGTTAGAACTGGACATGGAACAACAGACTGGTTCCAAATAGGAAAAGGAGTACGTCAAGGCTGTATATTGATTGTCACCCTGCTTATTTAACTTATATGCAGAGTACATCATGAGAAACGCTGGGCTGGAGGAAGCACAGGCTGGAATCAAGATAGCTGGGAGAAATATCAATAACCTCAGATATGCAGATGACACCACCCTCATGGCAGAAAGTGAAGAGGAACTTAAAAGCCTCTTGATGAAAGTGAAAGAAGAGAGTGAAAAAGTTGGCTTAAAGCTCAACATTCAGAAAACTAAAATCATGGCATCTGGTCCCATCACTTCATGGCAAATAGATGGGGAAACAGTGGAAACAGTGTCGGACTTTATTTTGGGGGGCTCCAAAATCACTGCAGATGGTGATTGCAGCCATGAAATTAAAAGATGCTTACTCCTTGGAAGGAAAGTTATGACCAACATAGGTAGCATATTCAAAAGCAGAGACATTACTTTGCCAACAAAGGTCCATCTAGTCAAGGCTATGGTTTTTCCAGTGGTCACGTATGGATGTGAGGGTTGGACTGTGAAGAAGGCTGAGCGCCAAAGAATTGATGCTTTTGAACTGTGGTGTTGGAGAAGACTCTTGAGAGTCCCTTTGACTGCAAGGAGATCCAACCAGTCCATCCTAAAGGAGATCAGTCCTGGGTGTTCTTTGGAAGGACTGATGCTAGAGATGAAACTCCAATACTTTGGCCACCTCATGCAAAGAGTTGACTCAATGGAAAAGACTCTGATGCTGGGAGGGATTTGGGGCAGGAGAAGGGGACAACAGAGGATGAGATGGCTGGATGGCATCATCGACTCGATGGACATGAGTTTGAGTGAACTCCAAGAGTTGGTGATGGACAGGGAGGCCTGGTGTGCTGTGATTCTTGGGATCACAAAGAGTTGGACACGACTGAGCGACTGAACTGAACTGAACAGTTCTCGAGTAATATTTTGTATGTCAGTTGTCTTTGTTATCATTTCAAATGAGTGTTCAGAGTCTATTTAAAAATGTTATTTAACTTCTTTCAAACACATGTAAAAGGATAGAAACTAGTATAATAACTCTCCCTGTGAGTATTACCTGGCTTCTGTAAGGATCAACATATTGCCTTGCCTTTCTGTAATTCTGTTCAGTTTTTTCAATGGTAAGAAATGTTACACTTCCTGTGGTAACCTATGCTTGGTATTTTTAAAACATTCTGACAGCTGATGCTACCTTCTAAGGAAGACAAAAAAAGCAAGATAGAAAAACCTAGTGTTAAGTCAGCCCCCTAATGACAGATAAGCACAGTGACTCTCTTTTTGATTGTACAGAATTCATCATCTCGACTGCCCCGAGTCTACGAGACATGTCCACAGACAAGCTGACTGCCGGCACCATAGTCAACACTGTCGGTAGCATTAGCTCCACCTGAGACAGATGTGTTTCCAAAATGCACAGAGGGATTTGCTGACCTGAGCATAGCAAAAGTGTGATAAGTGAAAAAAAAAAACATAAAGTGGGATCATGCCCACCCATCCCTCCAGTTAGACTGCATGTTTTTTGCAGAAACTATGTCAGGGTAGCTCCTCCTTGGGGTAAAGAAAGAAAGAGCTATGTGCCTGAAGAAGCCCTGGGCCTGGTATGCTGGGAGGAAGATCTGCTCTTCCAGGGTGTGAAGCTGTTCATGACAGACCCAGGGATGTGCGTACTTCGTTTAGCAAGGTGCTCAAGTTTTGGCACTTGTCAGTAGTTTCTATGGCTCAGCATTCTTGAATCGACAGTCTGATGTACTAATACCCGCCCATGAGAACTCATAGCTCCTAATGTTTATTTATTCAAAAGTTAACCATTGAATGGAAAACAGACCAGCCTATAATGACTCTACCCCAAACAAACAAAATACAAATAGAAAAACAAACAGCGCTGTTCAGAGCTCAGCTCTGTTGACTGTTCAGAGTAGAAATCAGAATTAGGCATCATCTAGTTCTTTCAGTGAGTCCAGGGCAGAAGACAACTCCCGGGGTGTCAGCCGTGGTCTGAAGTCACCAGAATCTGGAACCCATGAAGAAAGGGTGCAAGGATTCAAGGTAAAGGCAGCCGTGTGTTTGGTTTGGTTGCTTTGTTCTGGCCCTGCTCACCTCAGGAACACGTGAGGTCAGACACCTGGCCCTAAGAAGGCTGCAAAGCATCTGATCCTGCAGCACGTCTGCCTGGTCTTCTAGAAGGAAGGGCTTTCCCGTGGCGGAAGCTGGCTTACTGTGAAGCTTACCAGAGCTCACATTCCCAAGAGGTCACTAGCCTGCCTGCCCGACTCCCTCCCATAAACAATGCCCTTTGACTACAAAGTGGTGAGACTTATCTCGGGAGCCAGACTTGGAAGTATATCTCATTGCTGTTTGGTTGCACTGAGTAGGTGACGCACTTGGAACCCTTCAGAGGACAGAGGGGTCAAAAAGGTGTCACTTTTTACCTAAAGCACTAAAATCTGTTAATCATGGTTAAGAACAGGGAGGGGAAAGAAGGGAGGACAGGAAGGAGAAGAGGAGGGAAGGACAGGAAGTTCCTTTTAAATTGTGGGAGAGTCTTGGGGGACGGTCCCTTAGTGATGCTGCATCTTGCCCTGACAATCTTCAAGCTTGTTATGTCCTTTTTTTTTTTCAATTGAGGTATAGTTAGTGTATAATATTATATAAGTTACCCTGTGGTCATGTATGGATGTGAGAGTTGGACTGTGAAGAAGGCTGAGCGCCAAAGAATTGATGCTTTTGAACTGTGGTGTTGGAGAAGACTCTTGAGAGTCCCTTGGACTGCAAGGAGATCCAACCAGTCCATTCTGAAGGAGATCAACCCTGGGATTTCTTTGGAAGGAATGATGCTAAAGCTGAAACTCCAGTACCTTGGCCACCTCATGCGAAGAGTTGACTCATTGGAAAAGACCCTGATGCTGGGAGGGATTGGAGGCAAGAGGAGAAGGGGATGACCGAGGATGAGATGGCTGGATGGCATCACGGACTCACTGGACTTGAGTTTGAGTGAACTCTGGGAGTTGGTGATGGACAGGGAGGCCTGGCGTGCTGTGATTCATGGGGTCGCAAAGAGTCGGACATGGCTGAGCGACTGAACTGAACTGAACAGGTGTATAACATATCGATTCACAATTTTAAGAGTATACTTCATTTATTGTTATCATAACGTATTGGCTATATTTCCTGTGCTGTATAATAAATCCTTGTAGTTTATTTTTTTATGCTGCTTCAAATTACGTTTTATTCAAAGTTAGGACACCAGTTCAAAACAATGCAGAAATAAAATGGACAATTTTCTTTTTGGAGAGGGGATAATATTTTATAGTTATTATAAAATATTGGCTATATTCCCTGTGTTGTACAATATATCCCCATAGCTTATTTATTTTATGCACAATAGTTTGTATATCTTAATCCCCTATCCCTATCTTGTCCCTCCCCTCTTCCATCTCTCCACTGATAACCACCAGTTTGTACTCTATATGAGTCTGTTTCTTTTTTGTTATATTCACTAGTTTGTTTTTTTATGTTTCACATATAAGCAATATCATATAGTATTTGTCCTTCTCTAACTGATCTCACTTAGCATAATATCCTCCAAGTCCACCCATGTTTTAAGTGGCAAATTTTCATTCTTTTTATGGTTGAATAGTATTCTGTTGTATATGTAGGTCACATCTTTATCCATTTACCTATTGACAGACACTGAGTTTGCTTCCATATCTTGGCAAATGTAAGTAATGCTGCCATGAACATTGAGGTTCATGTATCTTTTCAAATTAGTGTTTTTGTTTTCTTTGGATATATACCCATGAGTAGAATACTTGGGTCATAGAGTAGTTCTATTTTTAGCTTTTTTTTTTTTTTTTGAGAAACCTCTATACTATTTTCCAAAGTGACTGTACCAGTCCACTTTCCCATCAGTAGTGTACAAGGGTTCCCTTTTCTCTACATCCTCACCAACATTTATTATTTGTATTCTTTTGTTGATGGCCACTCTGATAGGAGTAAGGTGATAGCACATTGTGGTTTTTATGTCTTAATTTCACATGAAGTTTACCTTTGCATTTTTCATTACTATTACAGCAACATGGCTTTCTCTCATATTTTCTGTTTTTAAAGTTGCTTTTTCATCTTATCACAATATTTGTTATTTCCCCAAGTGAAGAAAAACATTGGACAAAATGGGAGATAGCAATTTAACCATTAACTGCCACCCATCCCCCATCTCCGTCAGCAATCACAGGACCAAACACAATGCGTCTTCCACGTCCTACTTAACGTAGCAGACATCACCAGACATCACCATATCACAGAATTTGTTGGGGGTAATTCAGGTAATTGCAACTTCCACCTGAAGTATCTGGACAAATGCCCATAGCCACTGGCTACCCATGACTTCTTGGAAAATAAATGCCTACCAGGGGTAACATTTTGTTTTTCCTGTGTGTAAGAAACTCAGCAGTTCTGGGAACTATTTGCCCACGTTTAGTAGGTCATTCCTCCCTTGAAGGGATTTGAATAAGGAGCCGGAGGAAAGGGCTCTTTCTTTCACAAAGCCCACCCGAATGAATCTCTCCTGGGCCACCTGGCCCTCCTCAGCCCTGTGCTTTTGTTCAGCTGGTGTTGACATAGGTTAATTACACGGTCCTCTGTTTACATGGGAATCTTCTAAAAGGCAGGCAGCAAGTGAGCTGCGTGAAGGCAAGTTGTAAATCTTATGTACTTGTCCTTCCATCTTTCAAAACTCTGACTGGTAGGGAAAATTCACACACATCCCGAGGATGCAGGTAAACAGCATCATCGCCTCTGTGTCAGTGAAGAAACAGGGACATGGTGGAACTTTCTGATTCAGGGTCCCTGTATGGTCAGGCCATTCAAGATGGCTATCCTCTTGTCCTCTGTATCCCCAGCTCGACCAGGCCCTGCTTCTCTCACATGACTACCCAATTCTCTTAATTATAGGGCATAAATAGTCCCTGGTAACTGAGCCCACCTGATATTAATTCCCCCAGAAGATCTCACCAGAGTAACAAAGATGGCAGCCACATCCTGCTCACTGTCATCTGCCACACTAGGCGGGGTGTCTCTCCAGGACTCTGAGTAAGGCTACCCCTGTCTGATAAACCACTGGCATCTCTGTCTCTGTTCGGGCTCTTTCTTCAGTATCTGGGCTGGATGACTACAAGGCTTGCAGCCATGCAGGGTGCAGCCCAACAGCTGCACAGCAAGCACTGTCAGCCACAGACCAAGCGGCACTCATGGGGTGAGGGTCCCGGGCCTCTTCTCCCACCCTGGGCAGCTCCGCCTCTCAACAGCATGTACTCCCAGGGTGGCTCAAAATTTGACAAAGGGAAGAAACATGAGGCAATGCACATTTTACAAATACAGCACTGACTGAGTGCTCAGAACCTCAGCTTGTCAAAGCCTCTAGCTCTGTATTGGAATTATTGAGGGCCAGGCTTTTGGTGGAATATATAAACTGGAAGTTTTACAAAGGCATGGAATGTTGATGTTTTCTTGGCTGTTGTATGGCCAGTGCCTAGACCTGCTCCTGACTCGTGGTAGGGGCTCAGTAAATACTAGATGAAGGATGAGGAATCTGGGCTGTGTTCTGTTAGCCTCAATGCTGACAATTGGGCCTTGGCTGGCTTGTGCCTTTGTGAGTCTTGTACCTCCTAGAGTGGTGGTATTAGGAGTATGGCCTTCGGGTGGGGCCCTCATGTTTTTGTCTCTTTCTTCTCTTTTTGGTGCAGTAAGAACATGACCATTCATAAATCAGGAAGAATCTTCATCAGAGTCGGGCCAAACTGGCACTCTGATCTTGACTTCCAGCCCCCAGAATGGTAAGAAAATAAATTTGTTTAAGTCAAGGGTCCCCAACCTCCAGAATCTAATGCCGGTGATCTGAGATAGACCTGATGCAATAATTATAGAAGTGCATAATTAATGTAATGCTCTTCAATCATCCCCCATCGCCAGTCCATGGAAAAATTGTCTTCCGTGAAACAAGTCCTTGGTGTCCAAAACGTGGAGGACTATTGGTTTAGGCCACTGAGTATCCTGTATTGGTGGCCCCAGCTGACCAAGGTAATAACCGCATATGGGCTTTTCTCATACAAACTTGATGCAGGGTTAGACTATAGTCATGGCTGCCCTGGAAACCCATCCACGGTCCTTGACAGAACAGTTCTGTAGAGGATTTAAAACTACAGAGAAAGCCTCGTCCTTAATCTTGTGCCCTCACCTCTGCACAACTGAGTGGAGACACCGGCTCTTATTTGGTGTTCATTCAAAGGGGAGGACTTAAGCTGGGCTTGGCGAGATGAGCCTTTCTAAGGGGCAGCTTTCTTAATTAGAGGGCATTTGGTTTCAGAAAGATTCAGTGGATCATATGAGTGGGAATCATAACCTCACTCCTCATTCCACATGCCAGGAAGTGTGTGTCTCTCTCCACCTTTTCCCCTTAGGCAATTTAAGTCACTTGTGGGAAAATTCTTACTTCCTGGACAGAAAATCTAAGGCAGGCAGACAGATGTTTGACAACCTGTACGGAAATATATTGGAGAATCTTAACTGGGACAGGATTTTAGCGTTACCTTTTTCCAAAAGCGTGTATATTTCTTAAACATAAATATACCCTTCATTTTTCTTTGAAGGGTATTTTACAAAAGGTCTGAAAAATATATGAAAAGGAATTATCTAGAATCCTTCAGATCAACTTGGGTCCCTACATCTTTTTTTAAAAATTAATTTTGACTGTTGGGTCTTTGTTGCTGTGCAGGCTTTCTCTAGTTGCAGTGGGCAGAGGCAACTCCTAGTTGCGGTGCACAGGCGGCTTCTCTTATTGCAGAGCACGGACTCTAGAGCATGCGGAATTTAATAGTTGTGGTGCATGGGCTTAGTTGCTCCACGGCATGTAGGATCTTCGCAGATCTGGGATTAAACCCATGTCCCCTGCATTGGCCGGTGAATTCTTTACCACTGAGTCACCAGGGAAACCCCTGTGAAAGGCTGCCAGGAATGAACTCCCTGGAGGTGGTATGTCTGGTAGGGAGGAAGTAGAAAGCTGACAACTGAGGCTGTCTTTGGACAGATGGCCCTGCAATGGCTGCTTTCTCCAGGGTCTTCAGATATGGAGAACCAGGCCCAGGGGGTGACTTCAGGACTACTCTTTGGGGGTGCGTGGGGGACTGCAGCTGGAAGTGGAGGTCAGCTAGGAGACTTATTCTAGAAGCTGTGCTTTTGTAACACTTTAAGCTTGAGAAAACACTCACTGTCTTTTTAAAGAATTGGCAAAGGTGACTAACGAGGATTAAAGGGTCTAAACCCCAGAAGCCGCCCCCTTGACTTGGCACTGGCTCCTGAAAGCCTACATGCAATTGCTATATAAGGAACTGAGTTAGCAGGCTTCTCTAAGAATTCTGAAAAATGTACTTCCTTTAGCAATGAAGATGAACTTACTTCCTGCATTAAGACTGAGAAATCTTTTCCAATGGGAAAATTCACATAGCATTGCCCTATATCTCCCAGAATATATAATGTCCAGAAAGCTCAAATGACATTTTCATGTGTTCCTGGTGCCAAGCCAGTTAATGGGCGGCAAGAAATGTTCATACCACCAGTCATTACTAAAGTTTCCCACACGGCTGAATCTAATTAATTAGGCCTAGCTGAGGCTGCCAGCCACACCCGGGACCCAGAGCATAACCCTTAGAGGATTTAGAAACACCCGTTCGACAAACACTCATTTATTACCACCTGTATTCAGTGAATCACCTCCACAACAGATACCGCCAGACAGAACTTCCTCAAAACAGGGTACTTTATGAACTGAAAGTCCAAAACTGCTGCTTTATTTTTCATTAAGAAGATCTCTCTAGGCTCTTAATAGAGCAATGGTGCTTGACATTCTTCAAGCCACTTTACAAACGTTTGAAAAGTGTTTGACACTTTGACACATAGTTTGCTTAAAATGAAGGATAGTGTGATTTATTTTTGTTCAGGCCCAAATCAAAGAATTGGATGGTTTCTACCAGCCCAATTTGTTTTCCTCAGAATTGTAGGGGCCTTGTTTTCTCTCTGAGGCCTGTAAAATATTCCCAGAATGGGTTAAAAACTCCTCTAAGCAGCACCCACCTCTCTCGTTTGAGGGCTCCAGAAAGTTATCCCAGCGCATATGTCCATCCTTTGTACCAGAGGTACCTTTGAAGCCAGGCTTCATTCAACACATGCACATTGAGTGCCAGTTTTGTGCTAGATTCTGTTCAAAGCACTGGGTCATTGTGCTTCCTGCCCTCCCAAGGCTTACCTTCTAGCAGGCAGTGGCAGGGTAGAGGGAGATAAGAAAGAAGCAAGGTAATTCTCTGATAGTTACAAATGATGGTGATACACAAAGGATAATGCAGGGATTCCCAGCCTCGGGGATTGAATGCCTGATGATCTGAGGTGGAGCTGATACAATAATAGTAGAAATAAAAGTGTACAATAAATGAAATGCACTTGAATCATCCTGAAACTATTCCTCCCAACCCTGGTCTTTGGAAAAATTGTCTTCAATGAAACCGGTCCCTGGTGTCAAAAAGGTCGGGGACCAAGGGAATGGGATAGAGTGTGCCTGAGGATGTGTGTGTTGGGTGCTCAGGGAAGTTTTGGAGGGAATAACATTTGAGTGAAGACGTGAATGACAATATTATGTCAGTTGTATCGTGTTCTGATATTCTCTGTATTTAAAGCAATTCCACAAATACAAACTCAAATAGAGCAGAGATTAGGAAAGCATTGCTTTTTCATACTTTTTTTTTTTTAGTTGAGGGAGGTAGGCAAGGAGTGCTGGTAAATGGTTCAGTCTCTAAGGTCAATTTGCAAAATCTACTAAAATTAAAAATGCATTATTTGAAATTCCCTGATGGTCCAGTGGTTAGGACTTGGCACTTTCACTGCCAGGGCCTGGGTTCAATCCCTTCAGCAGGAACTAAGATCCTACAAGCTGTAATATGAGGCTTAAAAAAAAAAGAATTATCCTTAGACCCAACAACCCTACTTGTAGAAATTTATTCTGTAGAAACAATGGCATATATGTGGAAGATATGTGTCTGTGTGTGTGTGTGTGTGTGTATACATATGGATGTTTATCACAGTATAGTTTGTAATAGCAAAAGACTGAACAGCTCGAAAGTTCATCACTAGGGGATTGGCTAAATAAATTATGAAACATTCATATGAGAGAACACTTTGTTTCATTAAAAAGAATGAGATTGAGCTCCAAGATAAATTTTAAGGCACGGAAAAACATTCAAGAATTATGTTTACTATGCTATAATCTTTAAAAAAATATATAGACCCATTATCTTTGGAAGGGTATACAAGGAACTCATAAAATTTTGCCTCAGCAGGGGTTAGAGGAGAATTAGGGAAATGCTATATATTATTTTGTAACTTCAGCATTTTTCACCTTGTGTATGTCTTAGCTATTTGATAAGCGTGTTGAAAATAGAGCATTGCAGTGTAATTATATATAATCTTCATACAAAGATCTTTTCATGTGTACTCACATCACAGTTCTGGCTGGAAAGAATTTTAAATGTTAAAAGTGGAAAAGCTCTTAACATCAGTGTGTAATCGTCTTCTTGGCTAGCTCGATGTGTGGGCATTTCTCAATCAGGCTTGGATATGGCTTCAGTGAGAGTGAGTTTAGGACATGTTGTAGGAAAGGCATTTTCTCTTAGAATGGGCCTCCATTTTTGGAAGACAGTGTACTCATTTCTAATCCATTTGAAGATTTGAACAACTGAGCTGACCAGTGTTCAGAAGAACTGGAAAAAGATTTTTCTTGAAAAATACCTTCTAATGCATATATAATATTATAATCTTCTAAGTTATAAGAGGCCTGGGTTTCTAACAATGAACTTGTTCCAGCAGGAATATTTTTCTTAGCTCTCACAGCTATTTCATGTTCTGGTCCATTTATAATTATGGCCTGATAAGAGTCTTAAGCTACTAGTAAAATTTTTAAGAAATATGATGGAAATCAAATGTTTTCAGATGTCTGTGTTCAGAGCATAATCTGTATGGTTTCCTACATCACTGTGCCAGGGAGGACAGCAAATAATACTTATAACCTCTATTCTTCATGGTAATAAAATCTGCCCCATGTTAAATAAATCATATATGCCTATAAAAGTTTTATTGAAAAAATTTGCCATTGATAATCTGCAATAGCCATGGAAATGACATTCAGTATCTATTTTTAAAATGCATTAATATGTATCTAGTAGAAGCGTGAGGAATTAATTTGCTTGTAGGTGGAATTTCCATCAGCTGCAAGGTGGCTGTGAGAATTCAAGCCAAGGCAGAGCCTGGGGAATTAGCAGAATGGCCTGAGGTTTGAGTCCCAGTGGGGCTGCAGAAAGGAGAAATGGCTCATTAGGAAAAAATAAAAATAAAAACTATGGTAACACTCCAGGGAACAGCTGCATGTGAAGCTGAGTCAGAGCACAGCCTGACCAAGGAGGGGCACAAGGAACAGAAAGGGTTCACCTTCAACACGTGGCAGCAGCTTTGCATGCTCCATTCAAGAATAGAATGCCATCCATTCTTGGCAGAGGCTCCCCACTCTGGGAAGCTGGCACAGCACTGATGAAAGGTGTGTTGGAACTTTGGGCTCCCAGGCCATTAGGCTTGTACTGCCGCCTGAGCCCCAGAGGAGGAGGCCAGAGTAAATATCCCTGAAGACCTTTACAGGTGGCAGTCTGTTATCTATTAAAAAGTGGGTTGCTGGTGAGGACTGGGCCCACTCCAGATCAGGGTACCCTGTCCTCATGATCAGATTTCAGGGCAGGCTTTGGTGGCTCTTGCAAACACATGTTTTCTAGTATTCTTGGAGGAGGAAAGGAAAGAGTTATGGTATAGGCACTGGCTAGTGGATGTGGAGAGAGAGAAACCTGAGAAAGAATAATTCAGACAAAACTCTAGAAATCAAGACTAAGATTGGTTGACTCGAAGAGGGGCTGCTCATAAAGGCAGTAAATGTTTGCAAGTCCTGTGGAGATCAGGGAGATAGAATAATCTGGGTTTTGACTTGTATTTTCCACCTTCTATTTTTGAGATTCCTCTTTAGAATCACAACCCTGAGTCACATGACTTCATGAAGCATATTATGTCACTAAGGTCAAAGTCTTCAGTATTAATGACAGACTTATTTCTTCATTTGTCTTAGAATCATCGAAGGTTGAGTAGAGACCTGACTCAGTCATTTGACAGGTAAGGAAACTGAAGACTATATGGCTAGGTAACTTGGATGAAGCTATCAGAAAAGCTGGGACTAGAGTTTAGCTTTCCTCCTCCAAGCTGAGTCCTTTGCTACTTGTAAAGTAACATTAATTTCCTACTTTCACATTCTACCCACACTTTTGTTCACTCCATTTCAAACGGGTCCATTTCCCTACCCCAAAGAGAATGAATATGTTGATTCAGCAGGAGTTTTTAGAGAGCTGAGCTGAGAGAGCACACAAACCTATAGATAAGGCTCACTAAGATTAGCATGACTGGAAGAGTCTTAACTGACAAATAATGTCCAGGCTTAACAACACTTGAGATATATAAAATGACACCAGCTCAAACATATGAAATACAGAAGACAGGGTTAGCCTTTATTTTCAGAGGAAGCCACACCTTGGTTAAGGACCACACGTCATCAGCTGGCTAGTGTTTTGACATGGTCTGGGATTCTGCCCTTAATCATTATAGGTAATATTCACGCGATGCCAAGTGAAAAGGGATTTGGCATTTTCCAGTTCAGTAAATCTAAACAAACCACATAATTTGGCATGAGGTAGGTTGTGTTTTACCAGAATTTTCCAGTTCTGCAATCCGTGTTGATCAAATCAACTAAATCATTGCCACTTTAACAATCTGTGAAAAAAAAAAACCTGGTTTACACTTACCTTGCATCGCCTCTTGCACATCTCCTGATGATGGTGAAATATCCCTTTCTCCTGAGTCATTGTAATTTCTTCCCTCCCTCCCTCAGTGAAGTGGTGCTGAGATGCACAGTGACACTTTGGAGACATAAACTGCCTTATATTTTTATGTGTCTTATTTTGAAAAGGAAAGTGTTAGTGTCATGGAATTTTCCAGGCAAGAATACTGGAGTGGGTAGCTATTTTCTTCTCCAAGGGATCTTTCCAACCCAGGGATTAAACCCAGGTCTCCTACATTGGCAGGCCGGTCCTTTATCACCTGAACCACCAGAGAAGTCTTGTTTTAGCTAATCTTACATTAACCTTATTCCTTAAGAAAGAGTTAAAATTTTGTGGCTCTTCTTCTGTTACCTCTATATTCACTCACTCAACAAATACTGTATATTGACTATTCATGACACTTTGTTTCTTTAAAAAAAAAGTTACTGAAGATACAAAGATACCATCACAGAGCTCCCAGTCTAAGTCATACCTTTAATTAAATTACAACAGAAGAATGTGGTAAAAGCACAACAGCCTTTGTCTGGATCATGATGAGAAAGTCTGTCCAAAGCCCAAGCCCTGTTTTGTTTCTTCTTCCACTGACTGGTTCATCTGTAGTCCTCGACCTTCGTCCTTGCAGGAAGCCACTACGTTGCCTCCCCGACGCCACCCACCATCTGAAAGATGGCTGGTGTTAGAGGCAGTGAACACTCGCTCCTTCATTTCACCTCCCCTTTTATCTCAGTGACCTGCTTTCACAGGCAGATGTGCTATAGTTCTGAATGAAGATCTCAAAAATGGGATGTAAAAAATGATCAATACAGATGAAAGGCAAAAATTTGGAACATCTATTTACATTCATTTTAATCTAAAACTGTTTAAGAAAAATCTTGTTTCCCCAGCTTTGAACTTTGTCATAGGCTAATGGACAGGGAGGCCTGGCGTGCTGTGGTTCATGGGGTCTCAAAGAGTTGGACACAACTGAGCTACTGAACTGAACTCAGGCCTGTCTGTCGGATGGGCACACATCGAGTACGGTAGGCATGGTACCCTCATGAAAAAGAGAGAGGTTCCCAGAGCAGATGGAGACACTAGCACTCTTTTCCCTATTGGAGTAACATATGGCAGGTTATCTCTGCTTGGTTGAGTGGATTTAAGGATTAGATTACCCTAAGTCTTGTGTTGGCAAACTATAGCCACAACCAAATCCCAGCTGATACCTGTTTTTGTAAATAAAGTTTTATTTCCACAGCCATGCTCCTTGGTTTACTATCATCTTTTTAGTATTATCAACAGCTGAACTGAGTAGTTGCAAGAGACTATATGATCTGGAAAACCTAATATATTATATTTGCTATCAAAGCCTTATAGAAAACATTTGCCAAACCCTGTCTAAATAATTGTATTTTTATAAAATTTTACAAGTTGGGTATGGAGGATTGTGACCATGAAAATCTTAGTCTCATATATAGGTCACTGGTTATCTTCTGACAAAAATGCTTAAAAGAACGGTAGCATTAAAAATGAGTTATAAACTTTTATTTTATGAAAACACTAATATTTCGAAGTTGCTGGCTTTTCTTCTGATGACAAATATCTGATACTAGTGACCTAGAAGATATTTTTGAAAAACCACAAAGCAACCAATTTTTTCTTTTCAAGTGAAATTGTCTTTTCACTTTTAAACATTGCACAAAAATATATTTCACAAGACATCTACTTTGGAGAAAGCATTTTGAAAAAGAATATTTTGATGTGTTTCCATTTCATGTAATTCTGTTTCTTAAAAAAAATATATATCACATAAAAATGTTCTCATGTACATTCTTAGAAACATTTGGAAGTGAAAATTTCCATTTAAAAGTCGTCTAAATGAACAGTTTCGATGGAATTTAAAGCTATTTGCTAAAAATACAAAAATACAACACCTTTTTATTAGTTTGCAAGAATGACATCTAGAAGTATGAATATTTATTAGCCAAATTTCAACAGAAAATTTTGTCTAAGGAGGTTAAAAATGAAAAAAATAGGTATTAATATTTACTAAGCTTAGTCAGTGATGGACATCTTCCATTTGAGTATTTTCATGATATATTTTTTCCAGCTACTACTATTTTTAGTAAGAACAAAAATATTTTTGTGCATTTAATAAATATAAAAACACTACAGTTCTTTAAAACATTAAAAGCTTTTTATATTATAGTTGATTTATAATATTGTGTTAGTGTCATGTGTACAGCAAAGTGATGATTCTGTTATGCATGTATGTATATCCATTCTTTTTCAGATTCTTTCCCCATATAGGTTATTACAGAATATTGAGTAGAATTCCCTACATTACACAGTAGGTCCTTATTGGTGATCTATTTTTTTTTTTTTAGTAGTAATATGCATTAATCTCAAACTCCTAGTTTATCCCTCTTCTCACCTTTCTCCTTTGGTAACCAATTATATCTTTGTTTTCAGTATCTATAAGTCTGTTTCTGTTCTGCAAATAAGTTCATTATATAATTTTTTAAAATTCCACATATAAGTGGTATCATATAGTATTTGTCTTCCTGTGTCTGATTTAAGTCACTTAGTATGAAAATCTCTAGGTCCATCAATGTTGCTACAAATGGCATTGTTTCATTCTTTTTTAAGGCTAAGGAATATTCCATTGTATATGTGTACCACATTTTCTTAATCTATTCCTATGTTGATGGACATATAAGTTGCTTCCATGTCCTGGCTATTCTAAATAGTGCTGCAGTCAGCATTGGGGTGCATGTATCTTTTTGAATTATGATTTTATCCAAATATATGCCTAAGAGTGGGATTGCTGGATCATGTGGTTTATTCACTAAGTCACACCTGACTCTACAACCCCATGGACTGCAGCACACCAGGCTTCCCTGTCCTTCACCATCTCCCAGAGCTTGCTCAAACTCCTCTGCATTGAGTTGGTGATGCCATCCAAACATCTCATCCTCTGTCACCCCCTGTGCCTCTTCCCCTCAATCCTTCCCAACATCAGGATCTTTTCCAGTAAGTCAGCTCTTCTAATCAGGTGACCAAAGTATTGGAGCCTCAGCTTTAACATCAGTCCTTCCAATGAATATTCAAAGTAGATTTCCTATAAGATTGACCAGTTTGATCTCCATGTGGTCCAAGAGTCTTCTCCAGGACCACAATTTGAAGGCATCAATTTGTAGGCCCTCAGACTTCTTTATAATCCAACTCTTACATCTGTACATGACTACTGGAAAAACAATAGCTTTGACTCTATGAACCTTTGTTGACAAAGTGATGTCTCTGCCTTTTAATATGCTGTCTAGGTTTGTGATACTCTTCTTCCAAGGCACAAGCATATTTTAATTTCATGGCTGCAGTCATCATATGCAGTGATTAGGGAGCCCAAGAAAATAAACCTGTCACTGCTTCCACTTATTCCCCATCTATTTGCCTTGAAGTAATCTCTTCAAGAAAATTAGAGATACCAAGGGAACATTTCATGCAAAGATGGGCTCGATAAAGGACAGAAATGGTCTGGACCTAACAGAAGCAGAAGATATTATGAAGAGGTGACAAGAATACGTGGAAGAACTGTACAAAAAAGATCTTCATGACCCAGATAATCATGATGATGTGATCACTCATCTAGAGCCAGACACCTTGGAATGTGAAGTCAAGTGGGCCTTAGAAAGCATCACTACAAAGGTAGTGGAGGTGATGGAATTCCAGTTGAGCTGTTTCAAATCCTGAAAGATGATGCTGTGAAAGTGCTGCACTCAATATGCCAGCAAATTTGGAAAACACAGCAGTGGCCACAGGACTGGAAAAGGTCAGCTTTCATTCCAATCCCAAAGAAAGGCAATGCCAAAGAATGCTCAAACTACCGCACAATTGCACTCATCTCACATGCTAGTAAAGTAATGCTCAAAATTCTCCAAGCCAGGCTTTAGCAATACGTGAACCGTGAACTCCCTGATGTTCAAGTTGGTTTTAGAAAAGGCAGACAAATCAGAAATCAAATTGCCAATATCCGCTGGATCATGGAAAAAGCAAGAGAGGTCCAGAAAAACATCTATTTCTGCTTTATTGACTATGCCAAAGCCTTTGACTGTGTGGATCACAATAAACTGTGGAAAATTCTTCAAGAGATGGGAATACCAGACCACCTGACCTGCCTCTTGAGAAATCTGTATGCAGGTCAGGAAGCAACACTTAGAACTGGACATGGAACAACAGACTGGTTCCAAATAGGAAAAGGAGGATGTCAAGGCTGTATATTGTCACCCTGCTTATTTAACTTCTATGCAGAGTACATCATGAGAAACCCTGGACTGGAAGAAACACAAGCTGGAATCAAGATAGCTGGGAGAAATATCAATAACCTCAGATATGCAGATGACACCACAAAGAATTGATGCTTTTGAACTGTGGTGTTGGAGAAGACTCTTGAGAGTCTCTTGGACTGCAAGGAGGTCCAACCAGTCCATTCTAAAGGAGATCAGTCCTGGGTGTTCATTGGAAGGAATGATGCTGAAGCTGAAACTCCAGTACTTTGGCCACCTCATGCGAAGAGTTGACTCATTGGAAAAGACTGTGATGTTGGGAAAGATTGAGGGCAGGAGGAGAAGGGGACGACCAAGGATGAGATGGCTGGATGGCATCACTGACTCAATGGACATGAGTCTGAGTGAACTCCGGGAAATGGTGATGGACACACCGGAGGCCTGGTGTGATGCGATTCATGGGGTTGTGAATAGTCAGACACGACTGAGCGACTGAACTGAACTGAACTGAATGGGACAGACAGATGAGGAAACAATGGAAATAGTGACAGACTTTATTTTCTTAGGCTCCAAAATCACTGTGGAGGCTGACTGCAGCCATGAAATTAAAAGATGCTTGTTCCTTGGAAGAAAAGCAATAACAAACCAGGACAGCATATTAAAAAGCAGAGGCATGACTGCCTATAAAGGTCCATCTAGTGAGAGCTATGGTTTTTCCAGTGGTCGTGTATGGATGTGAGAGCTGGATCATAAAGAAAGTTGAGTGCCAAAGAATTGATGCTTTTGAACTGTGGTGTTGGAGAAGACTCTTGAGAGTCTCTTGGACTGCAAGGAGATCCAACTAGTCCATTCTAAAGGAGATCAGTCCTGGGTGTTCATTGGAAGGACTGAAGTTGAAGCTGAAACTCCAATAGTTAGGCCACCTAGTGCGAAGAGCTGACTCATTGGAAAAGACCCTGATGCTGAGAATGATTGAAGGCAGGAGGAAAAGGGGATGACAGAGGATGAGATGGTTGGATAGCATCACCAACTCAATGAACATGAGTTTGAGCAAATATTGGGAGATGAAGGACAGGGAAGCCTGGGGTGCTGCAATCTGTGGGGTCACAAAGAGTCAGACATGACTGAGTGACTGAACAACAGCACAATGATACCTAGATTTTTGCATGTCTAGTTTTAAGCCAGCATTTTCACTCTCCTCCTTCACCTTCATCAAGAGGCTCTTTAGTTCCTCTTTGCTTTCTGCCATTAAAATGGTGGTATCTGCATATCTGAGGTTATTGACATTTCTCGGGGGTAAACTTGATTCTAGCTTGTGATTTATTCAACCCAGCATTTCACATGCTGTATTCTGCATATAAGTTAAATAGGGTGACAATATACAGCCTTGATGTACTTCTTTCCCACTTTCGGACCAGTCCATTGTTCCCTGTCCAATTCTAACTGTTGCTTCATGTCCTACATACAAGTTTCTCAGGAGGCAGGTAAGGTGATCAGGTATTCCCCTTCCCTTGAAGAATTTTCCACAGTTTGTTTTGATCCACACAGTCAAAGGCGTTAGTGTAGTCAGTGAAGCAGAAGTAGATATTCTTCTGGAATTCCCTTGTTTTCTCCGTGACACAACAGATGTTGGCAATTTGATCTCTTGTTCCTCTGCCTTTTCTAAATCCAGCTTGAACATCTGGAAATTCTCAGTTCACATACTGTTGAAGCCTAGCTTGAAGGATTTTGAGCATTACCTTGCTAGCATGTGAAATGAGCCCAAGTGTGCATTCGTTTGAACACTGGCATTACCTTTCTTTGGAATTGGAATGAAAACTGACCCTTTCCAGTCCTGTGACCCCTGCTGAGTTTTCCAAATCTGCTAGCATATTGAGTTCAGCACTTTAACAGCATCATCTTTTAGAACTTGAAATAGTTCAGAGAGAATTCCACTGCCTCCCCTAGCTTTGTTGGTAGCGATTGCTTCCTAAGTCCTGCTTGACTTCACGCTCCAGGATGTCTGGCTCTAGGTGAGTGACCACACCATCATAGTTATCTGGGGCATTAAGGCCTTTTTTATACAGTTCTTCTGTGTATTGTTGCCATCTCTTCTTAATCTCTTCTGCTTCTATTAGGTTCTTGCCATTTCTGTCCTTTATTGTGCCCATCCTTGTATGAAATGTTCCTTGATATCTCCAATTTTTTAGTCTTTCCCATTTTGTCGTTTTCCTGTATTTCTTCACATTGTTCACTTAAAAAGACTTATCTCTCCTTGCTATTGTCTGGAACTTTGCATTCAGTTGGGTATATCTTTCCCTTTCTCTTTTGATTTTCACTTGTCTTCTTTTCACAGCTGTTTGTAAGTCTTCCTCAGACAGCCGTTTTGCTGCCTTGCATTTTTTCTTTTGGATGGTTTTGGTCATTGCTTCCTGTACAGTGTTACGAACCTCTGTCCATAGTTCTTCAGCACTCTACCAGATCTAATCCCTTTAATCTATTTGTCTCTTCCACTGTATAATAATAAGGGATTTGTTTTAGGTCATACTTGAATGGTCTAAGCGCATACACTAAGCAGGCGACTGCTGCCAGTGGCGCACTAAGCAGGCTGCTGCCACGAGCAGCACACTAAGCGCAGGCAGCCGAGAAGAGCCACCCCGCATCTGGGGCCGAGGAGGCAGCTGGGAGGAACCACTCCGCGTCAGGAGCCAGGGGCGGCCACCGTGCGCCTGAGCCCAGGGGCGGCGGCCGGGAGGAGCCACCCTACGCCCAAGCCAGAGAGGGCACCCGAGGCCAGGGGCTGCGGCTGGGGGGACCAACCCATCCAAGGAGCTGTGGCTGTGTGGGCGCAGGAGGGCCTGGAGGAGCTATCCCACATTGAAGGTCAGGAAGGGCGGTGGTGGGGAGATACCCCTCATCCAAGGTAAGAAGCAGCGGCTGCACTTTGCTGGAGCAGCCGTGAAGAGATAACCCCACGCCCAAGGTAAGAGAAACCCAAGTAAGTTGGTAGGTGTTGCAAGAGGGCATCAGAGGGCAGACACAATGAAACCATACTCACAGAAAACTAGTCAATCTAATCACACTAGGAGATAGCATTGTCTAACTCAATGAAACCAAGCCATGCCTGCGGGGCAACCCAAGACGGGCGGGTCATGGTGGAGAGGTCTGTCAGAATGTGGTCCACTGGAGAAGGGAATGGCAAACCACTTCGTATTCTTGCCTTGAGAACCCCATGAACAGTATGAAAAGGCAAAATGATAGGATACTGAAAGAGGAACTCCCCAGGTCAGTAGGTGGGGGCAGGAGGAGAAGGGGATGACTGAGGATGAGACGGCTGGATGGCATCACTGACTCGATGGGCATGAGTCTGAGTGAACTCTGGGAGTTGGTGATGGACAGGGAGACCTGGCGTGCTGCGATTCATGGGGTCGCAAAGAGTCAGACACGACTGAGTGACTGAACTGAACTGAATGGTCTAGTGGTTTTCCCTACTTTCTTCAATTTAAGGCTGAATTTTGCAATAAGGAGTTCATGATCTGACCCACAGTCGGCTCCAGGTCCTGTTTTGGCTGGCTGTATAGAACTTCTCCATCTTTGACTGCAAGGAATATAATCAATCTGATTTCAGTATTGACTATCTGGTGATGTCCAACAACTCTACAGTTATCTCTTGTGCTATTGGAAGAGCATGTTTGCTATGACCAGTGCATTCTCTTGGCAAAACTCTGTTAGCCTTTGCCCTGCTTCATTTTGTACTCCAAGGCCAAACTTGCCTGTTACTCCAGGTATCTCTTGACTTCCTATTTTTGCATTCCAATTCCCTATGATGAAAAGGACATCTTTTTCTGGTGTAGTTCTAGAAGATCTTGTAGGTCTTCATAGAACCGTTCAACTTCAGCTTCTTCAGCATTAGTGATTGGGGTGTAGACTTGGATTACTATGATATTGAATGGTTTGCCTTGGAGATAAACCAAGATCATTCTTTCATTTTTGAAATTGCACCCAAGTACTGCAGTTTGGACTCTTTTGTTGACTATGAGGACTATTCCATTTCTTCTAAGGGATTCTTACCCACAGTAGTAGATATAATGGTCATCTGAATTATATTTACCCATTCCATCCATTTTAGTTCACTGATTCCTAAAAGGTTGATGGCCACTCTTGCCATCTCCTGCTTGACTATGTCCAATTTACCCAGGTGGTGCTAGCAGTAAAGAACCCTCCTCTCAATGAGGAGATGTAAGAGATGCACCTTTGACCCTTGGTTTGGAAGATACCCTGGAGAAGTGCATGGCAACCCACTCCAGTATTCTTGGCTGGAGAATCTCATGGACATAGGAGACTGGCAGGCTATAGTCCATGGGGCTGCAAAGAGTCGGACACAAATGAAGCGACTTAGCACACACAGTGGACCTAACATTCAAGCTTCCTATGCAATATTGTTCTTTACAGCATCAGAGTTTACTTTTACCACCAGACACATTCACAACTGAGCATCATTTCCACTTTGGCCCAACCTCTTTATTCTTTCTGGAGCTATTTCTCTGACACCTACTGAACTGACAGGCTCGTCGTCCGTGTTGTATCTTTTTCCATTTTCATACTGTTCATGCAGTTCTCAAGGCAAGATTACTGGAGTCATTACCTTCTCTGGTGGACCACGTTTTGTCAGAACTCTTCACCGTGACCTGTCCATCTCAGGTGACCCCGCACGGCATGGCTCCCAGCATCACTGAGTTACACAAGGCTGTGATCCAAGTGGTCATTTTGGTTAGCTTTCTGTGATTGTGGTTTTCATTCTGGAGGCTGTGGGAATGCGGTTCTTGCTTCTTCTGTCTCCCCTCTGATGAATGGGGATAGAAGCTTGTGCAAGCTGGATCATGTGGTAGGTCGATATATACATATATTTTAAGAAATCTCCATATTCCTCATAACGGTTGTGCCAACTTACATTCCCACCAAAAGTGTAAGAAGGTTCCCTTTTCTCCATACCCTCTCTAGCATTTATTATTAATAGTTTTTTTTTATGATGGCCATTATGACTGGTGTGAGGTGGTATCTCATTTGTAGTTTTGATTTGTGTTCCTCTAATAATGAGTAACTTTTCATGTATTTTTTGACTATCTGTATGTCTTCTTTAAGGAAATATCTACATAGATCTGCCCATTTTTGATTGGGTTGTTTGCTTTTTTTTGATATTGAGCTTCATGAGCTGTTTCTATATTTTGGAGATTAATCCCTTATTGGTCACTTCTTTGCAAATATTTTGTCCCTTTTTGTGGATTGCCTTTTTGCTTATGGTTTCCTTTGCTGTGCAAGAGCTATAAAGTTAATTAGGTCCACCTTGTTTTTTTTTAATTTTTATTACTCTAGGAGGTGGCTCACAAAAGATTTTGCTGCAATTTATATCAAAGAATGTTCTGCATATGTGTTCCTCTAAAAATTTTATATTATCCAGCCTTACATTTAGGTCTTTAATCCATTTTGCATTTATTTTTCTGTATGGTGTTAGAGAATGTTCTAGTTTCATTCTTTTACATGTAGCTGTCCAGTTTTCCCATTACCACTTATTGAAGGGACTCTCTTTTCCGTTATATATCTTATCTTCTTTGTTGCAGATTCATTGACCATATATGTGTGCATTTATTTCTGGGCTTTCTGTCCTATTCCATTGATCTCTCTTTCTGTTTTTTGTACCAGTACCAAATTGTTTTGATTGCTGTGACTTTGTAATACAGTCTTAAGCCAGGGCACCAGATTCCTCCAGCTTTTTTTTTTTTTCTTTTCTTTCTCAGGATTGCTTTTGTGTTTCCATACAAATTTTTTTTTAATTTAAATTTATTTTTAATTGGAGGATAATAGCTTTACAATGTTGTGTTGGTTTCTACTCTACAGTAACATGCATTAGCTATCACTTCAGTTCAGTTCAGTTGCTTAGTTGTGTCCAACTTTTTGCGACCCCATGAATCGCAGCACACCAGGCCTCCCTATCCATGACCAACTCCTGGAGTTCACTCAAACTCACGTCCATTGAATCGGTGATGCCATCCAGCCATCTCATCCTCTGTTGTCCCCTTCTCCTGCCCCAAATCCCTCCCAGCATCAGTCTTTT
>SJXQ01000112.1:87176-130540 GCA_006408695.1 Aepyceros melampus
ACTCTCACATCCATACATGACCACTGGAAAAACCATAGCCTTGACTAGATGGATCTTTGTTGGCAAAGTAATGTCTCTGCTTTTGAATATGCTACCTATGTTGGTCATAACTTTCTTCCAAGGAGTAAGCATCTTTTAATTTCATGGCTGCAATCACCATTTGCAGTGATTTTGGAGCCCCCCAAAATAAAATCTGACACTGTTTCCACTGTTTCCCCATCTATTTGCCATGAAGTGATGGGACCAGATGCCATGATCTTTGTTTTCTGAACGTTGAACTTTAAGCCAACTTTTCCACTCTCCTCTTTCACTTTCATCAAGAGGCTTTTTAGCTCCTCTTCACTTTCTGCCATAAGGGTGGTGTCATCTGCATATCTGAGGTTATTGATATTTCTCCCAGCTATCTTGATTCCAGCTTGTGCTTCTTCCAGCCCAGCGTTTCTCATGATGTATTCTGCATAGAAGTTAAATAAGCAGGGTGACAATATACAGCCTTGACATCCTCCTTTTCCTATTTGGAACCAGTCTGTTGTTCCATGTCCAGTTCTAAGTGTTGCTTCCTGACCTGCATACAGATTTCTCAAGAGGCAGGTCAGGTGGTCTGGTATTCCCATCTCTTGAAGAATTTTCCACAGTTTATTGTGATCCACACAGTCTATAAGTATACATATATCCCTTCCCTCATGAGCCTCCCTCCCTCACCCCCATATTCCACCCCTTTACGTCCTCACAGAGCACTGAGTGGGCTTCCTGAATTATGCAGCAGCTTCTCATTAGCTATCTGTTTTACGCATGGTAATGTATATATGTCAATGCTACTCTCTCAAGTCGTCTCACTTTCTCCTTCCCCTGCTGTGTCCACAAGTCTGTTCCCCATGTCAGCTTTTCCACTGCTGCCCTGCAAATAAGTTTATCAGTAGCATTTTTCTGGATTCCACAGATATGTGTTAGTTAAATGCAATATTTGTTTTTCTCTTGCCAACTTATGCTACTCTGTGTAACAGGCTCTAGGATCATCTACCTCACCACAGCTGACTCAAATTCATTCCTTTTAATGGCTGAGTAATATTCCATTGTACATATATACCACATCTTCTTTATCCAGTCATCTGTCAATGGACATCTTGGTTGACTCCATGTCCTGATGATTGTAAATAGTGCTGCAATGAACACCGGGGTGAAAAAAATGAACACGGGTACCTGTGTCATTTTGAAATATGGTTTTCTCAGGCTATATGCCCAGTATTGGGATTGCTGGGTCATATGGTAATTTTGTTCCTAGTTTTTTAGGGTATCTCTCTACTGTCTTCCATAGTGGCTGTGTCAACTTACATTCCCACCAACAGTGCAAGAATGTTCCTTTTTCTCTACATTCTCTTCAGCATTTATTGTTAGTAGATTTTTTTATGACAAGCATTCTGACCAGTGTGAGGTGATATCTCATTGTAGTTTTGATTTGCATTTCTCTAATAATGAGTGATATTGAATATCTTTTCATGTGCTTTTTGGCCATCTGTATGTCTTCTTTGGAGCAATGTCTATTTAGGTCTTCTACCAATTTTTTTGATTGGGTTGTTTTTCTGATATTGAGCTGCATGAGCTCTTGTATATTTTGGAGATTAATCCTTTGTCAGCTGCTTCATTTGCAAATATTTTCTCCCATTCTGGGGACTTTTTGTTTTGTTTATGGTTTCCAAGGCTGTGTAAAAGCTTTTAAGTTAATTAAGTCCCACTTGTTTATTTTTTAGTTTTCATTAGTCTAGGAGGTGGATCAAAAAAATATTGCTGCAATTTATGGAGTGTTCTGCCTGTTTCCCTCTAAGACCTTTAGAATATCCACCCTTACATTTAGGACTTTAATCCATGTTGAGTTTATTTTTGTGTATGTTAGATGTTGTGTGTGTGCTAGGTCGCTTCAGTCGTGTCTGACTCTTTTCAATGCCATGGACTGTAGCCCACCAGGCTCCTTTATCTGTGGAATTCTCCAGACAAGAATACTGGAGTGGGTTGCCATTTCCTCCTACAGGGATCTTCTCAATCCAGGGATTGAACCTGCGTCTCTTTGGCTCCTGCATTGGCAGGCAGGTTCTTTCCACTAGCACAACCTGAGAAGCTAGAGAATGTTCTAATTTCATTATTTTACATGTAGCTGTTCAGTTTTTCCAGCATACTTATTGAAGAGGCTGTCTTTTCTCCAATTGTATATTCTTGCCTCCTTTGTCATAGATTCATTGACCATCAGTTCAGTTCAGTCGCTCAGTCACGTCCGACTCTTTGCGACCCCATGAATCACAGCATACCAGGCCTCCCTGTCCATCACCAACTCCCGGAGTTCACTCAGACTCATGTCCATCGAGTCAGTGATGCCATCCAGCCATCTCATCCTCGGTCATCCCCTTCTCCTCCTGCCTCCAATCCCTCCCAGCATCAGGGTCTTTTCCAATGAGTCAACTCTTCGCATGAGGTGGCCAAAGTACTGGAGTTTCAGCTTTAGCATCATTCCTTCCAAAGAAATCCCAGGGTTGCTCTCCTTCAGAATGGACTGGTTGGATCTCCTTGCAGTCCAAGGGGCTCTCAAGAGTCTTCTCCAACACCACAGTTCAAAAGCATCAATTCTTCAGCACCAGCCTTCTTGACAGTCCAACTCTCACATCTATACATGACCACAGGAAAAACCATAGCCTTGACTAGACGGACCTTATTCAGCAAAGTAATGTCTCTGCTTTTGAATTTGCTATCTAGGTTGGTCATAACTTTTCTTCCAAGAAGTAAGCGTCTTTTAATTTCATGGCTGCAGTCACCATCTGCAGTCATTTTGGAGCCCCCCAAAATAAAGTCTGACACTGTTTCCACCGTTTCCCCATCTATTTCCCATGAAGTGATGGGACCGAATGCCATGATCTTCGTTTTCTGAATGTTGAGCTTTAAGCCAATTTTTTCACTCTCTTCTTTCACTTTCATCAAGAGGCTTTTTAGTGCATGCATTAATTTCTAGACTTTCTATTCTGTTCCATTGATCTATATTTCCGTTTTTGTACCAGTACCAAACTGCTTTGATTACTGTGGCTTTGTAGGATAGTCTGAAGCCAGGGAACCAGATTCCTCCAGCTCTGTTTTTTCCTGTCTTAGGATTGCTTTGATTCTTTGGGATCTTTTGTGTTTCCATGCAAATTAAAAAAAAATTTTTTTTTTCTAGTTCTGTGAAAAATACTATTGGAAATTTGATAGGAATTGCATTGAATCTGTAGATTATCTTGGGTAGTATAGTTGTTTTCACAATATTGATTCTCCCAATCTAAGAACATGGTGTATCCATCTGTTTGTGTTATCTTCTATTTCTTTCATCAACATTCTTATTTTCAGGGTATAGGACTTTTGCTTCCGTAGGTAGATTTATTCCTAGATATTTTATTGTTTTTGATGCAGTGGCAAATGGGATTTTTCCTTAATTTCTCTTTCTAATCTTTCACTGATAGTGTATAGAAATGCAAAAAATTTCTGTGTATTAATGTTGCATCCTGCAAGGATTTTCTATGTATAGTGTCATGGTTATCAGCAAACAGTTACAGTTTTACTTCTTTTCCAATTTGGATTCTTTTTATATCTTTTTCTTTGATTACTGTGGCTCATAAACATTCCAAAACTCGGTTAAGAATGAAAAAATTACTATAATGATTTAGTAAGCTTTGCAGTGATGGGCATCTTCCATTTAGATATAGTCATGATATACTTTTACCAGCTATTAATACTATTATTTTTTAGCAAGAGCAACAATATGTATGTACATTTGATAAATATAAAAACACTACATTTCTTGTTTTTAAAACATAAAAATTATTTACTTCATCTTTCTCTATTTTCATATTTTATAATGCATATAATTTATTAGTGGAGAAGAAGGTATATATATGTATATAATTTATGAATAAATAAATATACATAGTTTATAGTGCATGCCTCGAAGTTTTTAATTATGGGAATGTATCATGACAATAATTGGAGACCAGTGATTTTCGAGTATGAGTTTGGAATTTAGCAGACAGGTTTAAATAGGGCTCTGCCACTCACTGGCTGCATTCCCTTATTCTAAATAATCTATTATAGGTCTTATTTTCTCACTGTAAATTGAGATAAGGCCTACAAAGCATTTAATAGAGTGTACCATGTAGTAAATGTTCAATAAATATCATGAATGTTCAGTAAACATCAGTAGACATTATCATTGTGCCTAAGTATTTCCAAGTTCTCCAGTCTTCCAGGATCACCCTTGTCTTTAATATCACAATAAATAACTCAGTTCCTCCCACCTTACTTATTTATGAGAAGACCAGCATATGCCCCTGAATTTCAGTAGGAGGTGCTTAAGTTCTTTTGGTGGTTACACTTCTCTGGTGGCTGCCTGATGTCTCTATCCTGGCTCAGTTGTCCATCACCTGTAGTCTTTCATCCTGTTCCTTCTCTACATGACTTTCAAGAGTGGACATAATCTCCTTTCCAGCATTCCTTGAGACTCAAGGCTATTGTAAGATTTTCCTTAAGATTTGTGGATAACAAAAGGTAAGTACAGTCTGCTGCTGTTGTTGTTCAGTTGCTGAGTTGTGTCTGACTCTTTGTGACTCCATGGACTGCAGCACGCCAGGCTTCCCTGTCCATCACTATCTCCAAGTTGCTCAGATTCATTGTCCATTGCTTCAGTGATGCTATCTAACTATCTCATCCTCTGCCACCCTCTTCTCTATTTGCGTTCAATTCTTCCCAGCATCAGTCTTTTTCAATGAGTTGGCTTTTCAAATCAGGTTGCGAAAGTATTGGAGCTTCAGCATCAGTGCTTCTAATAAATATTCAGGGTTGATTTCCTTTAGGATTGACTGATTTGATCTCCTTGCAGTCCAAAGTTCTTTCAAAAATCTTGTCCAGCACCACAATTCAAAAAAATACAGTTTACCCTGTATTTACCTTGTGTTAATAAGGGAATCAACTTAAAATTTTGATATCACAATGTCCTTCTGAAGTTCATGGACTGCTGTCCACTGTTGGGAATCTCTTATTGATTCTGCATGGCTTTGGGCCTGGTCTGTCTCCCTGTTGTTAGCACTAAGAACTTTTGAGAACTTTCTGCCTTCTTAGCTCTTCTGTGAATCTCTGCCCCAGTTTCTCAGACCACTACAGGCTACTGCGTCGTGCCAATGCCTTAAGCATAGCTGCACTCTGAGCTTTAAACTCCTCCAGGGTGCTATTCACACAGATGTGTGAGTAACACTTCCTGGAGTTACACAGTAAGGCAGCCCTGAACCTTTTCACCATGAGTGGAGGTGGTGAAAAAGCTTCACTTTCAAAATCAAGACTCTTTTAACATATCTTCCTAAAATTAAAAAAATAAATAAAAATTGCCATAGGTCTCTCTTTTTTTTTACTAAACAATTAAAAGCAGTGTTTGAATCTACTGTTTTTCTTTTCTGACTTCAAAGTTATCAGATTGAATTCTGAGGCAGGGCTTAAGGTCAGAATTTTTTTTCTTTTCTTGTGAGTCTTTATAATGGAGCTGGACACTATATAGTTTATTACCCCTACTTTGTTTCTAAATCAAGTACTAGATATCTATTTTTGCCCCCTCTTTCAACCACCACCACTGCAAATAGCAACAAAGCTGTCATCACTATCACCCCCACCATGACCTACATGACCACCTTGCCATGAGCCTCAGTCTCTCCACTGCCACCATCACCGTCACTTTCTCCATCACCAACATCATGTCAGCATCAACACGAAGGACTGCCATCATCTCCCCTGTGATCATCATCACTACCACCATAGCCATCACTACCAACTTGACTTTTCTGAGATCCTGTGGCAATTCTATGAAAAGCCATCAAAGCTCTCTAGAGGTCTTTATTTTATCTATAGGTATGTCTGTGAGTTTCCAGCATTTATTTTGTTTTTGTTTGTTTCTTTCTTTTTTGCTCATCAGATACCCTTATCTTCCATTTCTAGAGAGAAGACCAGAATAAAACCAATGTCCCAGTCCTGATGTCTTATAGATCAGACATTGGGGCCTCTTCAGACTTGACGCTGATCCTGAGCCTTATCAAACATATGGTCATAGTTCTATAACATAGTTTCTACCCTTTCCATCTTCTTGTCTCCCATTGTCTCCAGAGAACTTCCTTGGGCTATTTCTTGGCTCTAGGGAACCCCACCACCATACAGACAACTCTAATTTTTTAAAAAAGGGGGATGAGATATTATAAGTGACCTCTTGCCTTTAGGGACTTCTTTAGGTGCTTGGCCATCCTATGACCAAAAATCCCAAGTCAGAAAAGTTTTCCATCCCCTTGGTACCATAGTAAGGGACTGGCCACCTGCCATTCGTGGATCTAGTTAGTTTCTCATCTATTCATGGTCTAATGGGAGGTTTCTCATAGAACATCAACAACTGGATTTCCTTTCAACTGGGGTGTCTATCAGTGCAGTGATGGACACCTTCCAATAGTGGCCTCATGATCTGCTGCCCCCAAAGTGGAAAACAGGCCTTTATAAGTAATGTTGGCCATGAGAACAGAGCCTTCTTAAAGTCTTTCAGTCTTCTTTTTGAGTTGAACATGGTCTAAAATAGGATAGAGGGGAAAAAATACTAAGTAATAATAATGCATTCCCTGTAATTAGGAGCGCAGCTACAGTAGGAGTTAGAAACAAAAATTTGATACAGTACGTGACATCTCAAGTAAGAAATAAAATTAACTTTGGTTCAATTACACTGAGTGAAAAGTGCTATACAGCATAGGTGACCTGAGGCTAGGATAAGGTTTTATTGGATCATAGCTATTCTCATTCACTTACACATCATCTGTGGCTGTTTCTCTGCTACAATGGCAGGGTTCAATAGCTGTGAGATTCTGTGTGATCCACCAAGTCTAAAATATTTATTATCAGGCTCTTTATTCAAAAAAGTTTGGCAACCCTTGCTCTAAATAATGAATATTTTTTCTTCTTAGAAATGGTTTTTTGTGTGTCATAGAAGTGAAGGCCTAACTTTACTTAAGGCATTAGATGTAGAGAGTAGCTGAAGCAGGGCTTCTATATATCCTGCTAGATCCACGGTGTTTGGTCCTAAAACTATTGATAGACAGAGTAGCCTTCTGCCTTTCAACCTTTAGTCCAGTTTACTGTATCGGAGATTAGAGTCAAGACCTTGGCTGATAATAATCTTTTTGCTTTGCTTCCTTTGGGCAAATACCTTCTCAGAGAACTTGTGGGAAGGTGAAGTGATAGATTCAAAGCAGAAGAGGTCACACTTATGATGGGGTATTCCTGAGTTTCTCAGTCAGATACTACCTGTTAGTACCTTAATTGGGTTGGGAAGATCCCCTGGAGGAAGGTATGGCAACCTAGTCCAGTATTCTTGCCTGGAGAATCCTATGGACAGAAGAACCTGGTAGGCTTAAGTCCACAGGGTCGCAAAGAGTTGGACATGACTGACATGACTTAGCATACATACATGATATGTTTGTGTGCATGAATGGAGAAAGCTTAGTTTGCTGGTAATAAGACAATTTAAGTTTGTCATCTCCAAGTAGTTTTATCTCACTGCCACAAATTCAAGGCCTATGGTGTCTTAGCACATCCTGAGGTTCAGTTCAGTTCAGTTGCTCAGTTGTGTCCAACTCTTTGCAACCCCATGGACTGCAGCATGCCAGGCTTCCTTGTCCATTACCAGCTCCTGAAGCTTACTCAAACCATGTCCATTGAGTCAGTGATGCCATCCAACCATCTCATCCTCTCTCGTCCCCTTCTACTCCCGCCTTCAATCTTTCCCAGCATGAGGGTCTTTTCAAATGAATCAGTTCTTCGCATCAGGTGGCCAAAGTATTGGAGTTTCGGCTTCAGCATCCGTCCTTTCAATGAATATTCAGGACTGATCTCCTTTAGGATGAACTGGTTGGATCTCCATGCCGTTCAGGGGACTCTCAAGAGTCTTCTCCAACACCACAGTTCAAAAGCATCAGTTCTTTGGCGTTCAGCTTTCTTTATAGTCCAACTCTCACATCCATACATGACTACTGGAAAAACCATTGCTTTGACTAGACAGACCTTAGTCAATAAAGGAATATCTCTACTTTTAAATATGCTCTCTAGGTTTTTCATAGCTTTTCTTCCAAGGAGCAAGTGTCTTTTATTTTCATGGCTGCAGTCACCATCTGCAGTGATTTTGGAGCCCCCAAAAATAGTCTGTCACTGTTTCCATTTTTTCCCCATCTATTTTCCATGAAGTGATGGGACTGGCTGCCATAATCTTAGTGTTTTGAATGTTGAGTTTTAAGCCAACTTTTTCACTCTCCTCTTTCATTTTCATCAGGGGCTCTTTAGTTCTTCTTTGCTTTCTGCCCTAAGGCTGGTGTCATCTGCATATCTGAGGTTATTGATATTTCTCCCAGCAATCTTGACTCCAGCTTGTGCTTCATCCAGCCCAGCATTTCACAGGATATACTCTGCCTATAAGTTAAATAAGCAGAGTGACAATATACAGCCTTGATGTACTCCTTTCCTGGTTTGGAACCAGTCTGTTCCATGTCCAGTTCTAACTGTTGCTTCTTGACCTGCATACAGATTTCTCAGGAGGCAGGTCATGTGGTCTGGTATTCCCATCTCTAAGAATTTTGCACAGTTTATTGTGATCCACACAGTCAAAGGCTTTGGCATAGTCAATAAAGCAGAAGTATATGTTTTTCTGGAACTCTTGCTTTTTCGATGATCCAATATGCTGGCAATTTGATCTGTCATTCCTCTGTCTTTTCTAAATCCAGCTTGAACATCTGGAATTTCATGGTTCATGTATTGTTGAAGCTTGGTTTGGAGAGTGTTGTGCATTACTTTGCTAATGTATGAGATGAGTGCAATTGTGTGGTAGTTTGAGCATTCTTTGGCATTGCCTTTCTTTGGGATTTCCAGTCCTGTGGCCCCTGCTGAGTTTTCCAGATTTGCTGGCATATTGAGTGCGGCACTTTCACAGCATCATTTTAAGGGTTTGAAATAGCTCAACTGGAATTCCATCACATCCACTAGCTTTGTTTGTAGTAATGTTTCTTACGGCCCACTTGACTTCACACTCTAGGATGTCTGGTTCTAGGTGAGTGATCACACCATCATGATTATCTTGATTGTGAAGCTCTTTTTTGTACAGTTCTTCTGTGTATTCTTGCCACCTCTTCTTAATATCTTCAGCTTCTGTTAGATCCATACTGTTTCTGTCCTTTATTGAGCCCATCTTTGCATGAAATGTTCCCTTGGTATCTCTAATTTTCTTGAAGAGATCTCTAGTCTTTCTTATCTCTCCTTGCTATTCTTTGGAACTCTGCATTCAAATGGGTATATTTTCCTATTTTCCTTTGCCTTTTGCTTCTCTTCTTTTCTCAGCTATTTGTAAAACTTCCCCAGACAATCATTTTGCCTTTTTGCATTTCTTTTTCTTGGGGATGGTTTTGCTCACCACCTCCTACACAATGTTGCAAACCTCCATCCATAGTTCTTCAGGCACTCTATCAGATCTAATCCCTTGAATCAATTTGTCACTTCCACTGTATAATTATAAAGGATTTGATTTAGGTGATACCTGAATGGTTTAGTGGTTTTCTCTTCTTTCTTCAATTTAAGTCTGAATTTTTCAATAAGGAGTTCACAATCTGAACCACAGTCAGCTCCAGGTATTGTTTAGGCTGACTGTATAGAACTTCTTCATCTTCGGCTGCAAAGGATATAATCAATGTGATTTCAATATTGACCACTGGTGATGTCCATGTGTAGAATCTTCTCTTGTGTTGTTGGAAGAGGGTGTTTGCCATGACCAGTGCATTCTTTTGGCAGAACTCTGTTAGCCTTTCCCCTGCTTCCTTTTTGTACTCTGAGGCCAAACTTGCCTGTTACTCCAGGTTATCTCTTGACTTCCTACGTTTGCATTCCAATCCCCTATGATAAAAAGGACATCTTTTTCTGGTGTTAGTTCTAGAAGGTCTTGTAGGTCTTCATAGAACCATTCAGCTTCTTCAGCATTAGTGGTTGGGGCATAGACTTGGTTTACTATGATATTGAATGGTTTGCCTTGGAAATGAACTGAGATCATTCTATCATTTTTGAGATTGCATCCAGGTACTGCATTTCAGACTCGTTTGTTGACTATGAGGGCTATTCCATTTCTTCTAAGGGATTCTTGCCCATAGCAGATAGTAGTAGATACAACAGTCATCTGAATTAAATTTACCCATTCTCATCCATTTTAGGTCACTGATTCCTAGAATGTTGATGTTCACTCTTGCCATCTCCTGTTTGACCACTTCCAATTTACCTTGATTCATGGACCTAACATTCCAGGTTCCTATACAGTATTGTTGTTTATGGCATTGGAGTTTACTTTCATCAGCAGACACATCCACAACTAGGCATCATTTCTTTTGTGCTCAGCCTCTTCATTCCTTCTGGAGCTATTTCTCTGTGCTTCTCCAGTAGCATATTGGACACCTACTGACCTGCGGTGGTCACCTTTCAGTGGGCCACTAGCCGCTGGACCTCCAGGGAAGTCCCCTGCCTCACTCTTTGAAGAATGCTTGATTACACTGGGTTTCTAGAATAATCCAGAATCATCTCCCCATCCCAAGGCCTTAAATCATGTCTGTAATGCCTTAAATCATGTCTGTAATGCCTTGTTTGCCATATACCGTATGAACAGGTTCCTGGAATTAGGACTTGGATGTTTTGGGGGCCATTATCCAGCTTACCATAATAGTACTTCTGTTTTGCTCCCACTAGCTAAATGTGATAGTATACCGTGAGTATACTGTGCTTCATTTTTGTACCCTGAGGCCAAACTTGCCTGTTATTCCAGGTATCTCTTGACTTCCTATGTTTGCATTCCAATCCCCTATGATGAAAAGGACATCTTTTTCTGGTGTTAGTTCTAGAAGGTCTTGTAGGTCTTCATAGAACCATTCAGCTTCTTCAGCATTAGTGGTTGGGGCTTTACATTCTATATCTCAGTCCACAAGCAAACACTAAGATTGTGTAACTTTCTTAGACTTGTGACTAAGCCACTGCTCTCTGTGACAGTAATTCATTGCAAAATTGAGTAACAATGATTCACAAAATCTGCATTCCCACTCCTATCTAGCACTGACTTATATATGCCTACAAGTTAATTATAAATGAGACTACAAACTTTTTTTTTTTTTTTAGAAAATGTATTCATATGGGTAGAAATTTACATTTAGAAGAAAGTCAGCTGCATTTGAGTGGTTGGAACTAAAGCTAGTAGTTACTGCGTTCAGTTGGCTTAGATCATTGAGAGTAATTCTCATTCGATTTATGGCTGCTACTCTGAAATAGAATAGTTTATTGCACTCAGCTTAGAAATTATGATTTAAACCCATAACAAAGATACTTTGAAATGCAAACCTTCAAGTAGGACCTTTGTCAGAAAAGTGTGCATTAATGCCTCAAATCCATCACTGCTGCTCAAAAAAAATTTATAAACTGGTGGCTGCATAAGTAATTCATATTAGCTTGGAAGAGTCCCACAGTCTCATATAGTTGGATAGCATCTCTTTAGTGTACTCTTGCCACTCAGACCTGTTAAATACTGTACTTAATGTGCTGTGAAACACTGAAGTGCAGCTGATGTATGTAGAGAGAAGGCCCAACCAATGGCAATTTGGCACCTAAAACTTATTTTATAAGAGAGGCTTCTAAACACTGTGTTGAGCCTCTGAGCTGATTTGATTAAGGCTAAATTTTAGGGTTGGATATAATTAAGGAGATAAACAGTTATAAAACTTGCATTAGAAATAGTCCAGCCCAGTTTCCAGCCTATTGGCTGTAAACTTTAGCAGCATGTAGGAATTATTGTAGTGAGGTGAGGTGAAGTCGCTCAGTCGTGTCCGACTCTTTGCAACCCCGTGGACTAGGCTTCTCCGTCCATGGGATTCTTCAGGCAAGAATACTGGAGTGGATTGCCATTTCCTTCTCCAGAGGATCTTCCCAACCCAGGGATCAAACCCGGGTCTCCAGCATTGGAGGCAGATGCTTTAACCTCTAAGGAGTCCATTAATACTCATGAGCCCTAAATCGTGTTGAGAAACTAAGTATATCCTACACATAAAATGTAGATATGGTTGTCATGTTAATATGAATTTGCTCTAAAAGATCACTGAACTCATAGGAGCTTTTGGTCATTTTCATCTTATTAATTAGGTACTTAAGCACAAGTAGGACTTCCCTAGTGGCTCAGACAGTGTCTGCCTACAATGTCTACAATACCTGGGTTGGGAAGATCTCCTGGAGGAAGAAATGGCAACCCACTCCAGTACTCTTGCTTGGAAAATCCCATGGATGGAGGAACCTACAATCCATGGGGTCACAAAGAGTCAGACACAACTGAGCAACTTTAAGTACAATTAAGCCCTCAAAATTCTTGTCATTGAAGTGAGTGGCTATCTGCTCTGGTGTGGAGAATTTAGCAGTATTCTAACATACACATCTTCCACATTTATGTAAGATTGGCTTCCTTGGTGGCTCAGAGGTTAAAGCATCTGCCTGCCATGTGGGAGACCTGGGTTCGATCTTCCTGGGTCGGGAAGATCCTTGGAGAAGGAAATGGCAACCCACTCCAGTATTCTTGCCTGGAGAATCCCATGGATGGAGGAGCCTGGTGGGCTACAGTCCACGGGGTCGCAAAGAGTCGGACACAACTGAGCGACTTCACTTCACTTCACTTCAAAGCCTTAAAAGAGCTGCCATCTGAGAATTCTAGTCAGGCATTAGTCACCCACCCAAAAAATATGCTGAAGAGTGAGTAAAGCAAAAAAGACCAACTAATAATGGTGATGAAACTCTTCAATAGCATCTTCTTTCTGCCTATGATGATGATAGCTTGTAGGGTAAGTAAGCTAAGGAAAAGTATTTATTTTGCCTGCAATAAGAGTACCTAAGTCAATAAACTAAATGAGTTTGTTTTTAAAACCTGACATTATCATTGCTAAGGAAAATGCTTCTGGCTTTTTCTAATACTGAAGTATAGTTGATTTACAATGTTTTCTGCTGTACAGCAAAGTGACTTATACACATTTAAACATTATTTTTAAAATACTCTTTTCCATTATGGTTTATCCCAGGAGATTGGAAAGTTTCCTGTACCATACAGTAGGACCCTGTTGATATATACATCATATATATACTAGTTTGCATCTACTAACCCCAAACTCAGTCCATCCCTCTTCCTTCTCCTCTCCTCTTTGACACATCTATTTTCTGTGTCTGTGAGTCATATGGCACTAATGAGTTTTTCATTTTGAACTGTGGTGTTGGAGAAGACTCTTGAGAGTCCCTTGGACTGCAAGGAGATCAACCCTGGGATTTCTTTGGAAGGAATGATGCTAAAACTGAAGCTCCAGTACTTTGGCCACCTTGTGCGAAGAGTTGACTCATTGGAAAAGACCCTGATGCTGGGAGGGATTGGGGGCAGGAGGAGAAGGGGACAACCAAGGATGAGATGGCTGGATGGCATCACGGACTCAATGGACATGAGTCTGAGTGAACTCCGGGAGTTGGTGATGGGCAGGGAGGCCTGGCGTGCTGCGATTCATGGGGTCGCAAAGAGTCGGACACGACTGAGTGACTGAACTGAACTGAACCATATTTTAGATTCCACATTAAATGGTATCATATGGTAATTTTGACTTAATATGATAAATGCTGGTGCATCAATGTTGCTGCAAATGGGTATTTCATTCTCTTTTATGGCGGAGTAGTATTCCACTGTGTGTGCATACACACACACACACCACATCACCTTTATCATCTGTCAGTGTACATTTAGGTTGTTTCATGTTTCAGCTATTGTGAATAGTGCTGCTATGAACATAGGGGTGCCATGTTTTTCTGAATTTGTCTGGATATGTGCCCAGGAGTGGGATTGCTGGATCATATGCTAATTCTATTTTTAGGTTTTCTGAGGAACTTCCATACTGCTGCTGGCTTTTAACTTGTATATAAATATCATTGGTTTGTATAGCATTTTATAAAAACTGGATTGTAAAGTCTCAAAGAACATTCTTATCATTTGTAGTCAGGAAGGAAATCTACAAAGATGAGAAAACTGACTACACAAAACCACTTACCTTCCTTAATTAATGGAAACCCCTCTGATTTAAAATGACCATATGGGACTGTTTGGGCATCATTTTTAAAAGTCTTCAGACCTAGTATCATAAAAATTTTTCCTCAAAGATCAGTATTTCAGGCCCTAATTATTATTTTTGTATCTAAACCATTTACTGAAGGAAGTTTATAGCAAAAAGGTGGATTGGGCTTTAGAATTTATAAATACAAAGGGCTAATACTTATTAACCTTACACATGTAAACTTTCTCGTCCATAGAATTGTATGACACTGGAATATTTTGGTTTGCAGACTCCTCCTAAAACTCTTAACCACAGTTCCAGCTTTCTAAAATGGTATAAATTACAGTGGTGCCAGGAAGGAGACAGATTTGCTGAATCCCTTTCAGTGTTTTAAATCCATGGAACCATTACAAAATTCAGTCTGACTCCACAGGTCTTTTCTTAGTTAAAACATACAATACTGTACATGAATTTAAAAATCACACTAGAGAGAAAGTACATCAAAGCGGCTTATGTTTACCAGTCAGGTCACTTTAGGTTATTTTTTACTATTGCTGTTTGCTAATATAAAACTTATCCCTTTCCCTCAAGCACTTACCTGCAAAATATTTGCTATTCTCTTGTGATTTAAGTCAGCTGCCAAATAATGCACTTTTTTGCTGATTTCTCAGAGCACAAGTGTTTAGGCAGCAGTTTCTGGTTAAGTCTGTTCACTCAGTCATTCAACACACATTCATTCACGCAACTGACCCGCATTTACAGATCATAATGCAGCTGTCTTAAAGAGAACCAAAACAACAAAGTTTTTTAAAGAATTACCAGAACTTTTATTTTTGCTTTAGTTTTATTAAAAAAATAAATATGTCATAAAGCTTTTTTTTTTCCTTTAGGGAGAAAAAAAGGAACAAGTTTCATAAAACCAAATAAGCAACAGTAAGATGTCTTAACTTGAAAAAGACTGGGAATTACTGGTTTACAAGTTACAACTGAATGAAAGGACAACTATACCAGCCTCAGCTGGCTATTTCATGCCAATGGCAGCAAACAAAAAGATCAACAAGGGCAAAATAAATAACTGTGTGGAAGCCCTGGTAAGTGCTTAAACAGGCCAAGTCACTGAGACATCAGGATAGATAGATCTTGCTTTGAACAACACAGAAGTTCCTGAAGAGTTGTGTATAAATGAAATAACTGCAAACATACTAGGAGAGCTTGGAATCAGAAAGAATTCCATAGTGAATTCTTTTGTGAACAACCACTTCCACTTTTGTAAATCCAGGTCTGTTTGCTTTGCTTAAGGCAAAGTACACCGAGCGGCTACCTCTCAGCTCAGGCAGAGGCCCGGTCTCCTAACACTGCTCCTGCTGGGTCAGTGGCACAATTTCCAAGTCTGTGTTTCTGTGAAGTAGTGTAAGATACAGAGTTGACCAGGGAACCCAGCTACACCTGGCAAAGCAGGCAGAGGGGTGGGGGTCCACCTTTAATATTTCCATGTCAACAAATACTTTTTTGAGATCTACTTTGTGCAAAGTACAGTAATAAACTCTAACCAATTCAGTTACAGATGTATTAATTCTTTCTCTAAAACCTTCAGTCAGGGCCTACATCTGGAACCCTAAAAGTAATACTTTTAATTCGTAAGACTGGCTTTAACCCAATCAGGTGCCCAACTCCTTCAAACTGGGGTGGACGATAATGAGACTGAGTTTTCTAAGGCTGAAGTTTAACAGAAGAACCATATTTTATGTACTAGTTAATGAAAAATTTTGCTGGTGACAAATTTTTCAAATGGTTCTTTTTTTTCTCTTACTTTCTCTACACAGAACTGAGTTCTCAGGCAAACTCTGTAGAACAGTTAAAGTCATTGATTTAACTCTGTGGTAGGGTGACATATTTCAGTCCTACTGATAGAAACAGAAATTTCTTTCCACCCACCAGAATGCCATAAACTCATCCTACACCACAGCAGCAGTGCTTTGGACAGAGTAAATATGGTAGTACTAATTCCAGTCATTTTTAATCTTTGTAAATAAACTGGATCCTCACATTTGCTCACAGCCTCCATTTGGCCAAACTTCTACCAGGCTTAAGCCACATTTAGTTAGGCTGTTCTGTTTCTTTATTAAAAATGCTTCTAATAACATTGCTGCCTATAATGTACAGGTGTGGATGAAAAGAGTATGCAATCCGTAGTCTTTTCCACACTGAGTACACTAACAATTAGTAAATAATTAAAGAATAAGTGGTCATTTTAAAACTTGTGTTTTTCTTAAAAAATTTTTTTTTCACTTTCTAGCACTTAAAAAAATGGTCTTAAAACTGCTCTATTTCCAGTGCTGTTCCCTACTCTGCCCACCCATCCAAAACCTGCTACAAACGCTGGATTGAGTTTATACAAATAATTTAGCAGTACCAAGATTTTTCAGATGGAAACAGTGTTACTGACTTCTTCATATTGGATAACAAAATAAGGGTAACTCTGGTCGTCATTAAAAATGACAAAAATCTGAGGCTCAAAGAAATTATCAACACAAGAGTCATACAGGTCACTGGTGACGCTGCCGGGGTTGACGGGAGGGGGCCTTCTCATGCCGTGACTGCCCATCGTGTATCTGCCAGTTAGCACTTTAGCCAGAAACATGAAATGGACTCCTTTGGAGGACTTCTTAGAAAAGTTATGAGAGTAGCTTGCCTTCTTTGCAAAGTAACTGCCCTGTCCGAACATTGTAGCATGCTTTCCACAGACTCGCGGATCAAAGTTGTGCTTGCAATCCCATCTACCACATCCTGGGATGTTCCATGAAATAAATGTCTCTCATTTATTATTCTGTCACGGCCAAACATTTTCCGGTTCATATATTCCTTTTTCCTAATGCAAAAAGTGGACAGGGAATTCAGAAGAAGCAAGTTATAGATCAGTTTAATACACATGATATTCTCTTTATGGTTTCAATGGGGAGGAAATGTTAACATTGCCTTCAAGGGCAAAAATATCATCAAAGAGCATACTGCAAGTTTAAACTTCTCTTTTGCACAGCAGACAAAAGCCCTTTCCCTCTTTGCTCCACCAAACATCTGTTCACTTGTTCTTTCATTTCAAATCTAGCTCTCACAGCTTACCTTCTCAGGGTGACTTCCTTACCTAATTCCACCAACCTGAAAGTCTCTCAATTCTGAGGTTCCTCAAATCTACATGCAAGCTTCCCTCTACTGAATTACATTAATTTGTGGCTGACCTGAAATACAGCACCATAAAGTGATCAATAACAAGGCCTCTGGTGCTAGCCTGCCTAGGTTCAAATTCCAGCACTATATCTTATTAGCTGTATGACCTGTGGCAAGTTATCCAACTTTTCTATGACTTACTTTTCTTTCTATAAATGCAGACTGTAATAATCCTACTTGAAAGGTCTGTTATGAGAATTATGAATTAATATAAGAAAAAATATGACATTAAGTTCTATGCAAGTCTTTACTATTATGTTCTACATTAACTACATCAAGAAAACCTCTTTTGAACTTTTCATACTGCTGACTCACCTTTTATATTTCTCCCAAAGAAACTGATTTTGGACTCTCAATATTTGCAAAATTCTATATTTAAACTCAGGCACAGTCTTATGAAAAAGATTATAGATAATTCGGTAACTTTTGTCCTCTGCAGAAACAGGCACTTGGATGAAGTCCTGAGAAGGATGCATATAAACCCAAGTTTCAGGGTAAAAGTTTGCTGAGGTGACCCCATCTGGGCAGATGATCTGCGATGAGGAGGTTGCTTCAAGAGGTGGAGGACCTGTGTGGGAACACCACCAAGTGTCCTGGAAGGCAGAGGGAGGAATGTCCATGTAAAACCTCAGCATAAGTCCAACTCACATTACACTGCTCTAACATTATCATCTGAATAGCTTAAATACATATTTAAAAAACTAGCTGATACTCCAATATAAAATATTTTTAAAAATTATAGAAAATGCTATCAATTAAAGGAAAGAAAAATATCTTAGAATGAACACTGTACAGATAACCTGTTATTAGCTCCCCCCGGCTTCCTTATGGAGAAAACTCTGGAATGTATTCCTGCAAGGCAAGCAAGCAAGCACCAATTTATAAATATCTTTCCTTTCTGAGTCCTGGATTCCTCTTTTGCCTATATAGTTACACTCCATTTCAAGGTAACAACAATTTGTATATGTTCCTCAAACTTTGTTGTACTATGCAGAAAATGTATCACTACTAAAGGTTACTTAGATGAGGAAGCATAGTGAATGGAGACAGTGAGGCAGGTGGGTAGGAGGGAACTTACAGGGAGATGACAGAAAATATTAAAAAAAAAAAAACTTAGTTTTTGTATAAAAACAGATCACGGAGTAGGCATCAAAAGAAAGCTAAATTTGGCATTTGCTTGTTTTAAATATCACATGTAACAACAAAACCATCAATACAATTCAAATTTTATAGCTTTAGATGTGCTTAAGATAGAGCTAATTATCTTAAGCCCTAGACACTAGAATATCCTTGAACTTTAAATTCAGGTCTGTTACTCTAAAGGATGAGTTTAGACAAGCAGTTACTTATTCCTGCCTGATTAAATGATTTAAATCCTATTTCTTGGCCATTTTCAAAATAGAGCAAAAGGAAACAAGCAGAGATAAAGGGAATCCTAACCCTGACGCTCACATTCGGGGCAAAGAAGGCCTGCCAGTTATCTTCTGGAGCATTTTCACAAACACCTGACAGATTCCTCCAGAGCCTTCCTTGTCTGGTACATTTTTCTGAAGAGGCGCCCCACTGCTTTAATCAAATTCTGACAGGTAGTAACTCCTTAAAAAGCCGTCACTATTCTAGAGGAATGGCAGGACACAGACTGTAATCTCCTTATTTTTAGCTGTTCCTTCTATTCCTGCTCTGTGAAGAGTCTAAGTCCTAACCCACCAGGTTTCCCAGTATTGTTAGGGGTTGACGTTATCAACAGAAGTTTCTGGGTTGAAGGAGGAAGGTAAGATTCTCCCAACCACTCTGCCCAAAATAGGTTATAGATGGTCACAGCTGTACTGAAAACCTGGCACTGACACCAGAAGAGACGGTTCCTCTCCCTTCTGCCATTCCTGCCTGGAAATCAGTGCACAAAACGGAAGCTTCACATTCAGCTTATAGGCATTCCAGTGACATACTGCAAGCTTCCCACATACCTAGCCTTCTCTAGGGAGCCAGAGTTAGTCAAAGGCTATGGAGCATGTACTCAAGGACCTCTGAAGAATGAATTCTCCTAATCTAAGGTCACCATTTATCACTCTACTTCCCTCCCCTGGTCATTCTGAATGACATTTCCTAACTTCAGTGATGAAGTAAAAATTAATTTTATCCTTTTGGGGAGGGGTCCCCAACCTCCTGGAGCTAATGCCTGATAATCTGAGGTGGAGCTGCTATAATAATCATAAAAATAAGGTGTACAATAAATGTTAACATGCTTGAATCACCCAGAAACCTTCCTCTGACCCCTAGTTTGTGGAAAAACTCTCTTCCACGGAACCCGTCCCTGGTGCCAGAAAGGCTGAGGATTGCTGCTTTCTGGGTCTCAGGCCTTATCAAGACCATGAGGTGACTGTACAGGACAGATGTCCTGTCAACTGAAATGGACTTCCAAACTTCAAACGCTGGTATCTGTGTGTTTAGCTCAAGTATTCTAAGAATATTCAAGAATAAGATTTTTACTCAGTTCAGTCGCTCAGTCATATCTGACTCTTTGCGACCCCATGGACTGCAGCATGCCAGGCCTCCCTGTCCATCACCAACTCCCGGAGTTCACTCAAACTCATGCCCATTGAGTCGGTGATGCATCCAGCCATCTCATCCTCTGTCCCCTTCTCCTGCCCCCAATCCTTCCCAGCATCAGAGTATTTTCCAAGGAGTCAACTCTTCGCATGAGGTGGCCAAAGTATTGGAGTTTCAGCTTCACATCCGTCCTTCCAATCAACACCCAGGACTGATCTTTAGGATGGACTGGCTCGATCTCCCTGCAGTCCAAGGGACTCTCGAGAGTCTTCTCCAACACCACAGTTCAAAAGCATCAATTCTTTGGTGCTCAGCTTTCTTCACAGTCCAACTCTCACATCCATACATGACCACTGGAAAAACTTTATAGCCTTGACTAGACCTTTGTTGGCAAAGTAGTATTTCTGCTTTCACTAGCCCTATTAAAAACCAGCAAGCACATGGAAAAAAATTTAACTATGAGAAACACTAGCTAAACTTGATTGTGGTAATAATTCTGCAATATATATAAAGTCATTACATTGTGCACTTTTAACTTATACAGTGTTTTATGTCAATTATGTTAATACAACTGGAAGGGGGAAAAGGCAGAGAAACCCTTTAAAAGAGCCAACTTTGCAGGAAACTCATGAGTTAAGCACCCGCCCCCTCCCTACTCTAGCATTCCCAATTCTTAGGTATCTCTGATCCCCTGATAGTCACAGCCTTTTGACACCTATGATTTTCTTGGACCCTCTGCACTTACTAACACTTCAAAACAAAACTTTCTTCCTGGCTAAGATCATGGTCTCTCTAGAAATCCATTTCTGAAATCTGTTTTTGGAATTGGTCCTCCTCTTTCTCCCCTCTAGGCCAGGCCTGGACTCTAGGGCAGACAGGAACTCAATGGCTGCATGCACCATCACACCCTGGTGAACCTGCTGCTACTCTACTCTTTTCCCGCTGAAATGTCTGCATAATCTCTTTGATTTGCTAAGCTCTTACTTTTTACCTGATGATCACCGTTCCCGATAAGAAGACTAAAGTAGGAAATTTTGAAAAGAGTGACTTTCTTTGTTCTCCTGTAAGTCAACGTTATAAATAGGAGGTCGTATTTGTGGCATTAACTCTACTACTGCTCATACTATTTTTACAGTTCATACTTCTACAAAACAAGCCTAAGATTAAAAAAAGGTGAAGGGAAGGGTATTCCGTAATTGCTAGTCTTAGGATCGAAACAAATCAGTTTTCACTCTTTCGTAAAACTCTCCCAACAATGCAGCATGGAACGAGCATTCTTCCTCTCACTCGGAAGCTGCATCATGCTTGACTGGCCCAGCTTGCCAAGCTGCGGGTCTCACTGATGAGCTCTACTGTCTCACTAGGAGGACAGTATGTTCCCAGCTACTGGACGCTGACACCGTCTCCAGCTGTGCTAGTGCAATTACAGAACAGCATTTTTATTAGTTTCTAATAAAAAAAACCCAAACCACAGGGTAAAATTTCCACACCTAAACTAAGAAGAAAGCACATATTTACCTCAAGTTTAGAAACACATATTTCTAAAATCTGCCTTGCTGACAAACTGCTTGTAGGTACTGAGCATTTCAAGGATTTTTGTTTATATTTTGTTTTTAATGTTCCCTTTGCAATCTCAGAATTAGAATCATTAAGACTACCATAATGATATGCGAAAAACACACTCTGGACTTGAAATAAACTCCTAGTAAGATATAAGATGCCAACTACTATTACCCTAGATCTCCCCAGTTCACAAAACCAAGTAAACCAAGTTGTATTTTTAAAAATCAAGCTCTAAATATGATCTATCTGACTAGAGTAGATAATGATTTTCCTAGAGACACTACCTTTCAGAGATGGCCTTGCTAATGGCAATGTGCCCCAGCTTTCGCCATCTATGGAGATGTGCCAATAGGCTCTCTAGAGAAAAGCAAAATGGCACTGGGGAAGCTGGAAGGAGAGCTCACCTTTAATTCAGAAGGATGAGTTCAGTCTCAAACCTAGAAGTATGACAGGTACTTTCAATGAGTGTTACAGGAAAATGGGCCTTACTGAGCAAATGAGAATGCAAATTGCTTGAAAAGGTGAATTCTCTCCATGCAAATTCATGAAGGGAGACGAATGGAGAACACCACCTTGAGGGACAATCTCTACTTGCCAAGGCAGTTTACTGGCCTAGAAAACAGTCCCATAACATGGAAGGGTATCTCAATCTTCTATGAAAGAGGCAAATGCAAACTCTGACTTAATCTAGACAGAACTACTTTTAGTTGTGGAAAAATGTTTACTTTGCTTTCTAGTCCAAAAAAATGCAAGAGGATGCTCATTCTTTTAGTGCTGGGTTAATTATAGCTCATCTGAACTCTATTTTTGGAAGAATTAAACCTAAAGAATAACTCAATTTTATATTTTAGAGATAATCAAGTTAGTCTTTTAAAGTCTTTTTGGCATTAAAAGTTATACATTTACATAAAATGGAGGGTGAGAATTTCTGCTGGACACGTACTGTAAATATGGAAGCAGTATAAAACAGGAACGGAAAAGGGGTCTCCTTTTTATTTCTCTTCTGAAGAATGAGTTATGGAGAATGTAGTGGTTGTTCCACATCATAAATCGGACTTCTTTCAAACCTCGAGAGTTGGCTTCTTCAATCAATCGAATAACAGACTATGGAGGAGAAAACAGAAGGTAAAGAAAAAACACAGCGAGTTAAAAAAGCAATAAACAGTCACTATGAGATAGGAAAAATGTTAACGTAACAAAAGGTAAAAACATTTAACTTTGCTGTTAACATCAGAAGAGTGCCAAAAAGTACAGTGAATCAAATTATTTCCTGTTATAGGCAGGAATTTTTATTTTTTTCTAAGATGCAGAACAGAAAGATGCTTCCATGGATTTCCCACCTTATGAAACATGTGAAGGGTTAGTCTATCCTAATTAGAGGCCTTACAAATGTCCTGGAGATTTTATTGTTTCTATTCCTTAAGAGAGTTTCAGAAGAGGATTAAAGATGGTAGTATATACTGCTCACATAAATCAATTAAGTTCCAAACCCAAGAAACCTTTCAAGAGGAAAAACACAAAGACAGTCTAACACATTGGACTATCCAAATATACTTTAAACAGCCTCTATTCTCTTCAGAAGATACTAGATACTAGTGACTACTTAAGAATAAGAAATTTTAACTCAATATTGTGTTTTTACTAATTAACATAATAGGTTGTTTTCTTTTGCTGTTTCCTTAAAAGAAAATCTAAGGTAGATAAGTCAGTTCTCCCTTTTTGTAATGCTGGAAATGAATTTCATCAATTAAAGAAGTCAGATCTTTGGAATGTGAAATTAATCTTTAAATCCATTTCAGGGCAATTAATTGTGACTCAGAATTCTCATTCAGAGGCAAAGTAAAGTACCATCATTTTAAAACCTCACTGTGTAATGGATGAACTATTCTTACCATCTCAGACTATGGATGAGTGAAGTCGCTCAGTCGTGTCGGACTCTTTGTGACCCCATGGACTGTAGCCCACCTGGCTCCTCCCCCATGGGATTCTCCAAGCAAGCATACTGGAGTGGGCTGCCATTTCCTTCTCCAGGGGAATCTTCCCGACTCAGGGATTGAACCCTGGTCTCCCTCATTCCAGGCAGACGCTTTAACCTCTGAGCCACCAGGGAAGCCCTCAGACTATGGATACATGTGCACTTGTGATAGAATTTTAAATGACTGATTTGCTGGACCACATGGTTCAATAAACATTTTCAAGTACTTCTTCCAGGGACTTAAGGGCAATTGTTTTCCCCAGTCTTCTAAAATGCTAATAGTGTAACACATGATCCAATCACCAGGAGCCAGATATAGTCAAACGTTACCCTAGTGCTCATCTCATTAAAATTACTCCAAAGTTGGCACTGAGTCTGAATACTTATCACAGTAAATACTTGGTCCTATTGTAATAACATACTGGGAAAAGCATTTTCTCTCTCATAACCATGGCATTTCATTTATGGGCTCCAGGAAATTAATGGTAAAAAAATACATTTCCAGAAAAATCAACGTAGAAAAGTATTACTCATTGTCAACAAGACTTTATATCCATAAGTTCTTTGGTTTGTGGTTCTTTCTAGTCATCGTCAGAAAGGAACAGTGAAAGACAAAGAATTTAAATGCACTTTTTGGAAAGAGATTCTGTAAATACCTCAGGATACTCCCTCCATCCAAAGTGGTCCCTACAGAAGAATTTCCAAACTGTGTGGTAAATAGAGTTGACATTGCTAGAGGGTGGTGTTGACAGCCTTCGTAGTTGGTCAAATTCAGCTGTTTCATACACATTCATGGCATTCAAATCTGCCCAAAATTCTTGTCCTCTAAAAAGACCCAAGAAAAAATGAACTGTTAATAGCAGTACATTTGCAAAACAGAAATACCTAAACATCTCACGTGACATTACAAATATCTAGTATAGTATATTGTAGAATTTTCAAAGCTTGTTTTGTTTGGAGTAAAAAGATATCATTGTGAGTGGTTTCCCCATTTCTTTTATGTCTTAAGACCAAAACGTCCAAGCCATGGAACAGGGATTGATTCTATCCTACAGCATCACTGGCCTAAACCAATCAACATAGTCCTGCTCTTCCCACCACAGTAGGATGAGCCAAACCTGGTCTCAACCAATCAGGGAGTCAGCTCTAGGACAAAGCTGACATGGAAAGCAGAGAGAGAAACAAAAGAAACTTCTCTTGAAGCCTGTATTTTTTTCAGAGGCATCAGTTCACCTAAGCCAACATAGGAATACATAATACTGCCTGATGAAAGATAGGAAAAATAAAATACCTCAGATGAGGCAAGTACTGCTAATCTAACTAACATCTTTTATTCTGTGGGTGGAAAAAAAAAAGGTTGACAAAACACGATGAGAAAAAATAGTCTGGATTATCATAACGTTCAGCTATGAAAACAGTTTTGTCATTTTGTTATATGGTCTGCTGCTGCTGCATCCATACTTTATTGGGGAGGGGGAGGTCCCACTATATAAATCAGAATCACTTAAATTTATAAAGGGTGGTACAAAAAATTTGTGTTTCTTTTTTAATGGGACTTCATCTAGTGTTTGACTCATCTGAACCATTAATGGCAAAATGTTCATTTTTCTTGTTGCGTATATTTCAAAATTTCCCTAGAAAACATAACATCACAGCTATAAGCAGAGTGACTAAGTTTTTTAATGCATTGTTTCATTCTTTCCACTACAAATTTCTAAATGAATGTCTTCAACACACATCCAGATATTCCAGATCCAGTGGCACTCAAAACTGGCTCATATGAAATCAAGGTGTTTGAACAGATATTCCCAATAATTGACATGTTTTCTTGTCATAAATTAGGATTTTGAAAAGGGTATGAATTTTGACCTATGGGTTTTGTTGGTTACTGTGAAACTCCAAACTCTGCTCTTAGAATACTTGTTCCAAGGACTGTTAAATAGGTACTCTGCACAAAAAAACATTCTGTGGTCAAGTCTGAAGAAGTTGTCTACACAGAGTTAAACAATTTACTTACTGCAGCTACTCCTCTGTCCCTTAAATATGTGAAGGCAGATACTGAAGTATCAATGCCATGGTGAGGGCTAGAAAGTACTCTTCCAAACCTATGACAATACTCTCCCTTTTACCATGAATACCTATTAACATCTCTCACTAAACACTCCTGGCAAATGTGAGGGAAAGAAAATATTTCCTACTCTCCACCCCAATGTTCATAAATTTGTAAATTAGCTTCTCTTTGGGAAAAAAACAAAAACCAGAAAACTCAGTCATATACGAACTGATGTGGCCATGGAGGACATAACTTGTAAAAAGCAGTTATGTTCCTTTAAAAATTCCTAAAGAGCCTCCCCAAACCCTAATTTCTTACTTAATTTCAAGTGAGGATTAGAATGCCTTATTTCATCCTAACTAGCAGGATGTAGTCTTAAAAACAACATATAATTTTAAGTGTGAAATGGGAAGATAATAAAATGTAGTTTATATCACATTTGAACACTACTTTGTTAAAATTATTTATGGTAAATAGGAATACATAATCCAGAATTTTTAAAAAATGTTTCTGGGAAATTCTACAAAAAAGAAAAATATTGAAAACTGGAACTCCTATACTGAAACTTCACATCAAGTTGCTTTAAACAATTTTCCCTTAATTTTGAGAATCTGATGTTACCGAGTGGAGAGAGATTAACCTCTTTCTTCCTCTTAAGTTCACTTCCAGTTTCTAAACAGATTTTCCTGCTTTATTTCCCAGTAACTGTTTCCAATTATAAGTCAACAAATCCTCAGTATTTTATTTATGGAGTTCTCAGTAGTGCAGTTAATATGTTAACATACATTATACTATAAACAGCCAATGATTTTTGCTGTTAAAGTATCAGATTTTATTCTGGACATCTCTCTAGCAATTTCTGTTTACGCCTATGTTATTAAGACTTCATAGATAATGATTTGCATGAGAAAGACATCTAAAACTGCAGCCTTTGCTACATTCTCTGAGCACTTCAGTCTTTTGGGCATTACCAAATTTCTACGACAAATCCTAATTTACTACAATCAACTGTTCTGTGGATTGATGTATCAAAGTACTGTTTTAGCTCTATTTGAGTTTCAATATGATTTTCTAGACTTGACAGAGACAAAATAACAAATTTGAAAAACATTAAATTATCTTTTTACCACACAAAAGATTAATTTTACCACCTGCTCTCCCTTAAACAGGGAATGCTTAAAAAATCCAAAGCCAAGAGTTTTTATTCTCTTCAATCTGCATCAGTATAAAATTCATCCAACATGAAAGCCAAATGTTCAACATTCACCACTCTTATCAAGCCATTGTTTTGTATTATCAGAAACTGGTTATGAGTCGTGTGTATGGAAATGGCGAGGGTGGGCTGTTTCAGGCAATACACAAAGAATCAAACAGATGTAGTCCCTGGCTTCAAGAGAAAAAACTAACAAAATCTGAAACCAAAGCAGCAGCACATCTGCCCATCTAACACAAGTACATCCTGGGAACGAGAGGACAAAGAGAAAGCATGCAGCATTATGGAAGCGGAGGTGGCTACTGCTCCAGGAATGGATAAAGGTAAAGAAAAGCAAGATGCTTTACAGTATCAATCCAAGATAGCTTTCTGTAGGAGAAAAAAATTTAGGACCAGTTTAATAGGAAATAGGGATCCTCAGTAGTTCAGACAGTAAAGAATCTGCCTACAATGTAGGAAACCTGGGTTCGATCCCTGAGTTGGGAAGATCCCCTGGAGACAGGAATGGCAATCCACTCCAGTATTCGTGCCTAAAGAATCCCAAGGACAGAGGAGCCTGGTGGGCTACAGTCCACAGGATCACAGTCAGACATGACTAAGTAACCTAACACTTCACTTCAACAGGAAATAATTACCAGAAAGTGAAGGTTATATGGAAGAAAAAAAGTTCTTCAAGTGTTTTGCTTGAAGGGTAGAGACAGGGAATAACAGGGCCAGAGTTGGAAACGGAAATCTTCTCAACAGGGATACATACGTAAGAGATGAGAAAATGTGAATAGCATACTACATGGCACAGTGTGAGATGTCAGGCCATGAGCTAAGGAGGCAACTCTAGGGTCTCAGAGCCTTAAATAAAGGTTGGAATTTAGACTGTTGAGCAGACAGAGGTAAAAGGTCAAAGTGGTCAATACAGGATGTGTATTAACTGAGCAACAGAGAGAGCGCTAGAGATGGGGTTGGAGAGAGGAGACAGAGCTTCCTAAAAGCAGAGTGCAGCCATTCTGCGTCAACATGCTTCACCAAACATACCAGCACACATACCAATGTAAGAATTTTGCAAAATTAATTAAAAATTCTGAAGAGAACATCCATTCTCATAATTTAGATGCTTACTAACAATCGCTCTTCCCACTCAACAAATATCTTGACATACCAACATTTCCAGCATATATTATCAATGCACAGTGTACCAACACCTACACCATCATTTGTTCTAGAATGTGTATGTCAGATACTAAAAAGTAAAAAGGGCTTGCCATATAAATGATAGAATGTAATGTAATGGAAACCAAAACTATTAAAGAAATAGTTGGTGAATAAATCAGAAATTAGGACAGAATCCCTTCGCTGGATAAATACTTCTTAGGATTATGCGTATGCGTTTGGGAGCTCAGGAGAATGTAACCATTTTAGGCAATTTCTCTATTTACAACTTGTCAAAACCAAGAAAGAAATGTGACAACAAACAAAAGTAGACAGAATGACTGAGTGCTGGGCTATGGCCAAGATAAGATGAAAAAGGTAAAATGCCCAAATATAGTCAGTGGGGAAAGAGACAAGCAAACTCTGTGGCACAGTGTAAAGTGTGGCACAAAGGTGGTCTGGGAACGATCCGGAGGCAGAAGACCTAACTACTGGGAAAAAGGTCACGGAAGGTGGTTAAGAGAGGTGTCCCAGAGTAGGTGAAACGAGAGCCAGGTCTGGCCAGCCACCAGGCAGACCATGAGAGGCAGGACACCACATGCAGAGTGACTGACACGTGCAGAAGCCAACCAAGCGCGGCTCAAGCGATCCAGAGCAAGCAGCACATGCAGTTCATGTGGGAGGCCAGGGTGTGTGTGTGTGTGAGCGGGATGATAACAGATAAGCCTGAACTGAACAGGTTGGCTGGGGCCAGATAATGAAGAGCTTTGTGTGCTGGGTTAAGAGGTTAGGACTTGATTCTGTGGGCTACAGGAATCACCGGTGGATTTTAACAAGGGTCAGATTCGCCTTTTATAAAGGTCACTCCAACAGCAGTGGTAGGGAGGGCTGATTTGCTTATTTTGGTAGAGGGAGGTGGGGGAAGGGTAGAGATAGGCACTTATTTGCTAAATATTTATTAGCATGTTTATTATAAATATTTATTATTTATGCTTAGCCATCTATAGCTACTAGAACTGCAAATGAGACAAATTATGGCAGAGAACTGAGGAGGCAACAATGGGGATGATTTGAGAGTATTTAAGAGTTAAGACTGTTCCAGTTGAGCTATTTCAAATCCTGAAAGATGATGCTGTGAAAGTGCTGCACTCAATATGCCAGCAAATTTGGAAAACTCAGCAGTGGCCACAGGACTGGAAAAGGTCAGTTTTCATTCCAATCCCAAAGAAAGGCAATGCCAAAGAATGCTCAAACTACCGCACAATTGTACTCGTCTCACATGCTAGTAAAGTAATGCTCAAAATTCTCCAAGCCAGCTTTAGCAATACGTGAACCGTGAACTTCCAGATGTTCAAGCTGGTTTTAGAAAAGGCAGAGGAACCAGAGATCAAATTGCCAACATCCACTGGATCATGGAAAAAGCAAGAAAGTTCCAGAAAAAACATCTATTTCTACTTTATCGACTATGGCTTTGACTGTGTGGATCACAATAAACTGGAAAATTCTGAAAGAGATGGGAATACCAGACCACCTGACCGGCCTCTTGAGAAACCTATATGCAGGTCAGATAGCAACAGTTAGAACTGGACATAGAACAACAGACTGGTTCCAAACAGGAAAAGGAGTACATCAAGGCTGTATATTGATTGTCATCCTGCTTATTTAACTTATATGCAGAGTACATCATGAGAAACACTGGGCTGGAAGAAGCACAAGCTGGAACCAAGATTGCTGAGAGAAATATCAATAACCTCAGATATGCAGATGACACCACCTTTATGGCAGAAAGTGAAGAGGAACTAAAAAGCCTCTTGATGAAAGTGAAAGTGGAGAGTGAAAAAGCTGGCTTAAAGCTCAACATTCAGAAAATGAAGATCATGGCATCTGGCCCCACCACTTCATGGGAAATAGATGGGGAAGCAGTAGGAACAGTGTCAGACTTTATGTTTTTAGGCTCCAAAATCACTGCAGATGGTGACTGCAGCCATGAAATTAAAAGACGCTTACTCCTTGGAAGAAAGTTATGACCAACCTAGATAGCATATTGAAAAGCAGAGACATTACTTTGCCAACAAAGGTCCATCTAGTCAAGGCTATGGTTTTTCCAGTGGTCATGTGTGGATGTGAGAGTTGGACTGTGAAGAAAGCTGAGCACCAAAGAATTGATGCTTTTGAACTGTGGTGTTGGAGAAGACTCTTGAAGAGTCCCTTGGACTGCAAGGAGATCCAACCAGTCCATTCTGAAGGAGATCAGTCCTGGGTGTTCTTTGGAGGGAATGATGCTAAAGCTGAAGCTCCAGTACTTTGGCCACCTCATGAGAAGAGTTGACTCATTGGAAAAGACTCTGATGCTGGGAGGGATTGGGGGCAGGAGGAGAAGGGGACGACAGAGGATGAGAGGGCTGGATGGCATCACCGACTTGATGGACTTGAGTTTGAGTGAACTCAGGGAGTTGGTGATGGACAGGGAGGCCTGGCATGTGCGATTCATGGAGTCACAGAGAGTTGGATGCGACTGAACTGAACTGAAGAGTTAGACTAACTGCATGGAGGGGCTGAATGGAGTGCAGGGAGTCCAGGATGTGTCCCATGTTTCTGATCTGGTGACTGGATTAATGGTACCATTACATGAGACTAGAATCACAGAAGATGGAACACATTTAAGTGGGAAGATGATGCAAATAAGACATAGAACTCAGACTTTAGCAAACATCAGTTGAGTGAGTTTTCTGGACCTTACTCTGTACAGTTTTAACTAGATAAGTTAGACTTCGGAACCTTGGCTTCCTGCCTATAAAAGTTAACTGGTTTCTGTAAGGATAAACCTGTGACCTCAAACTCATCAACACCCACCCTAATCAGCTGTATTAATCAGACACAATTATTTATTACTATGATATAAATGGAAAATGTCACCCCCAGCTGAAGGTCACGATGAGAGAAAGATAAAGATCAAATGCAGTATCGAGAGTTATTTAGGCTCTTCTGCCTAAATAACTGACTTGAGACAGGTATGACAGATGGGGTAAGTTTGCTGCTGCTAAAGAAATTCCGCAGGCACACGAAATATAGCTGGCTTTTGATACCTGGCTTTGATGTTTCCAGGAACTCATTTAGCAGTGCTGGAATATCTGGCAGCTTATAGATTCCTTCAAATATGTTACAAGGTGATGAGAATCAAAGCCATGGCATATATAATACCAAAATACGCTGTGAAAGCAGTGTAGTTATTAAACTTCAGAGGACTATGTACTCTTTCTGCTTTAGAAGCATAATAACTGTCATTTATTCTGTCACTAATTAAGATTTTTGCTAACATTGACTTGAATACATAGCAGGAAGTTATTTGGGGAGGCAATAAAAATTATCTATCTTTGTATGTTGCCTACATACAAAGCAACATCTTTTACTGTTACCAGAGGTTAAATTTCTCTACTTAACTTCTACAGTATGACTTTGGTTCCTGGTAACAACTGGGTTTCCCCCCTTTGTATCCAGAAGTAGTTATAAATACAGACATACCTACAAATCAGAACTCAGAGTTTTATTTTGTTTTTATTTAAATGTTACTTTGCATATGACTCTCAGTAGTTACAAGCAAGCTAATAATCAAATGTTGACTCGCAATTAAATCTGCTCACCTCTAAGGAGACCCTGACTTATTCAAGGCAGGACTGCTGACACTTAGAGCACCCTGTAAAACAATTAACATTAAACCTAGATGATATATTTACCTCAAAAAATTTGGGGGTAGGTAAAAATATTTCCCACTTTAAGATTCAATGGGGCTTCGAGTGTCCGGGGATCGAACAAACTTCTAGCTGTGTGTGCTGCTCTCTTGGTCCCTCCTAGGACATCTTGGAAACAGGTGAATGAGACGGCAGTAAGTTAATGAGTGGATTTATCCACACAGTGGATAATCTGTGTGCTAAACTGCATGCTTGATTTACAAATTGTCAGACATCTAATCTGTGGTGTTAAAGTGATTCTAGAAGTGATCACAGTGAAATAAAAATGAGAGGATAAGAAATAGGAGAAAAAAGGCAGGCAGGTAGGCTGTCTATATGAAAGGACACCTTGTTTTTTAAGTTTTTATAATTCTATATTATCCAAAAGCATGTGGGGAACTAAACAGACAGGTAACAGTTTATTCTCAAAGAACTCTGAACCAGGACATGGCCCAGATCTGAGTACACCTAAGTGTTTCCTAAACCCCTAACAAATCATAAGCCCTCTCTACCTCAGGCAACCCCTGAAAGCAAATTACAATAGCTACCTGAGGAAGAGAACCTACTAAAATACTATGTTCGGCTTTTTCTTAAATTACAAAACTATCAGTTCAAAGCAAATAATTCAAGAGAACTTTTTAATAATATGTGGATAAGCCTAAAATCTTTCATAAATAAAAATTATATTCTGAGATCAGAAGATCTCGCGCTTCTATTTATGGAGGCATGGGCCTTAATTTCACACCCTGAAGACATCAAAAATGTCATACAGCCTTAACTTTTATCCCAGTTCAGTCACATGTCCTGAGACTCTCAGAAGGTAACTTAAGTGAGACATCTCAATCATGGCCTGAAGAGGAAGTGAAACAATTTCTATAAGAACAGCTGGGATAGGAAACATATAGCAGATTAAAAAGAAATGTATCATGTCTTATACTACCTTAAATTATGTAGTTATCACTTTTTATGAAGATTAGTAAATATCCCCTTGTCAAGTGAAGTATTTTTAAAATGAGAGGTTTCTAATCTCAAAGTAGAAAATAAAAAATGTCTGCCATGTACTCAACTGATTAAGTTCTGTGGTTATGAAATCTGACAATACTTAAAGTAGGCTGAATTTTATTTACTTATAAAACTTTTCTACATAATTATAAAATCAATTGTATGCAAACTGCTTAAAAATAATTATTTTCAAATAACATCAATTTAGAACTTGTTTACTCATAAATGAAATACTAATTATAAATAATCATAAAATTTATCTCCTAGTAGCCCCTAGACTAGGTACAATCTATTAGTTTATTTCTGAGTTGACTTTTAAATTTATAAATAACTCCTTTAGAGAAAGGTTTTAAAATTTTGCATGTAGCTGATTCACTTTGTTGTGTAGCAGAAATTAACACAATACTGTAAAACATTTAAACTCCAATTAAAAAAATAAAATTTTGCCTCTTCCCCCAAGTTAGTACAAACTAACTGATAAATGACCAAATTAAAAATTATTTTTTAGTAACAAATTAATTGTGGAACACTTTACATAAGTGGCATTATTTACTGATGAGTGGCAGCACTTGGATGATCGTAACATCAGAAAGCAAAGTTCCTTCTGTTTTACATTCTCTGCCCTCCATTCAAAGATGTCTTTCTTTTATTACCTTGGAAGGCAAACCTAGTAATTCTGTGCTTATTTTTATTCTTGCAATGCCTGAAAATGAAAGAGCGAAGCCAGGGACAGTCAGAAACCAAAGACCAACCGCAGCAGGAAATTATTTAGAGTAGTTTGTGCCATTTGCCCTCCCTACGCCCAGATCAGCTGCAGGAACTGTGAAGATCACAGGGTGCAGGCAGGATTCTGAAAGTTCACTGCAAGCAAAGTTCACTCTTGGACGCTACCCCTGCCATTCTTCACTGACTATTCAGTGCTGGTAAAAACTTAGAGCAAAGAAAATCACACAAACTTTATGGCTATATGTCAAATGAGAAGGTAACAGTTTAAGAAGCTCTTAATCCAAAAAGGGGAAAAAATTAATGAAGAGAAATTTCTGTAAATGTGGCCTAAACTATTTTCCAATCATTATGAGAAGTGCTAGGTTTCAACATAAGACTATTCACAAGTCCTTCCTTATGCTCAGAGGCAACAGCACCAAAACAAATGATATCTATTTGCATACAGAATACAAATTTCCCAAACTCTTTCTCAGACAACTTAGTCACGAGGGATTTTAATGCACTCCTTACACATTTTGTGGTACACACATTCACAAATCACTGGTTTCTGTAAAACATGAAACAGAACAGTTGCTCTAGCATTCTCACTCTCATAACACGCTTATCCTTTCATTGTGATGACCATGCAAAGGTTCTTTACTGGTCAAGTGGGTGTTACCAGTAAGTAAACAGCACCGAGCAGAGAAAGATCGAGGAGACAGACATATTTTGTTGTGTGGTCACAGCAAACAGAAGTGCTTAGTTAACTCCCTTCTGTGCTTGTCTTAGCAACACCAATTGGCTAGGTCAGCAAGGAAACCTGGGATTTTCATAATCAGAAGTTTATTAATATAATTAACTTTCTAAAATGAGCTCCTGCTCACAGAATTAGTCATATTTAGCACAACACTACTATTTTTTGCACAAATCAAATATAAATCAAACTACCAAGCTCAGTAAGTGGAATTTATTTTTACATAAAATCCTTCACTTTTGAAGATCTCAAAATGTATCTCAGAAACTATCCCTTATAATTTCAAATCCTTTAACAAGGAATTAATCTACATTAGAAATTTGAGGCTTTCAGCTAATGTGTTGGGGATTGGGCTGGATTATGTTTAACACTTACAGGGATTTTAAAGAGGCGAGTCTGTGCAGTATGATCCCTGGTCCCTAGAAAGCACTGCCATAAATAATCTATAAATACAAAAATAACATTTTATTTTGCTACGGGAGTCCCTTCATATCTAAAAACATGACTTATTTGCTCCTAGAAATGGTGAACTTTAATTAGAAATATTTTATTCTTCTGAACAGTTTCTGCTGACGGTGTTGCAAAGTGCAGTTCACCTCAAGATCTTAAGCTACTACCTACGGATTTCAAGCCCAGAGTGAAACACAAAATGGCTCAACCCTCAGCACTCTGCTATCTTCCAAAGATTAAAACATCATTCATATTCACTTCCTTTTAGCTTAATATTCTCAGATTTATTTAAAAGAGAAACTCTACTGCTTTTACAAGAGAGTTTCTTGTAAAACTTACCAATGTCCAATCTGAACCAGCCTTACAAAAAATTTTTCCAGAATAACCAAGAATCATCTTGTAACTCAAAAATAAGCTTTCCTTTCACAAGAAGCCAACTGCAACTAACAGGACACTGGTAATTATCAAAGGGTACTGACCTAGTTTAACAGGATCTCAGGTCCTAATTTTAAATGTGAAAAAAATTATTTTTTTGACAAAGGATGCAGAATCCGGTGGTCTCAAATCAGGGGATAAGATACAAGAGGCCACAGGGAAAGTCACAATCTTAAATGGCTGCATTTTATTCAAATTCCCTAAGTAGGCAAGGTTGTAAGGGTTACCTACTGCTTCACACCCTTTAGAAATAGTCCCCAAACCCAATATGAAACTAAGAATCACTAAGATCAAAGATGCACCCAGAAGAAATTTATGAATTTACCTTTGCTTTATAGTAGAATGCAAAGCTAGAATCTAGAAATTCTAGTCTAACAATAGGGAGTAGTTTTACAGGAGCAGAGTAATCACTCAAAAGTTGCATTTTCGCACGTTCATATAAGCAGAATGAAGTTTTAAATATTGAATGGAATTATTATTTTTTCTATTTATAATAAAAAGTAAAAGCTTTAGAGTCAACTCAACAAGAAAATGTATAATGTATCATGCAATTATTTTTAGGAACTATCAGATAACCTTGTAAGTTATTTCCTCCAACTGTCTGATTTAAAAGTTAAACATCTTTGCTCTCTACAAGATTCATTTTCATGACCATGAATATATCAGGAACAGACTGACCCCAACCTGAAGCCAGGTGACAGCTGCTTCAAAAAGTCTAATCTGCTTACTGACAAAACCAGAAAGGGAATAAATGAATGATTGCTATTGATTCCCATGAAGGCGCTACACAGACCCAGTAACTTCCCTGGATTAGTATAGACAGAAGCCAATTAGCTTTATTTCATATGTAAATAGCATCATAAAGAGGTACAGAAAATAATTCACTGGATTGCTTTCTCCTGAAGCACAAGGCACACATTTTGAAAGTCACTTCAAACACAGTTCTTGCTTATGGAGCTCTCTCTTTCTCTTCGGCAGGAATTTTTTAAATAAATTCAAACTCATCCAGCTGTGTATATTCAAGAAATACCAAAAAGTCACAAGGCATAGTAAGTTTCAGCTGTTCTCCTCTCTCTGTGTTATCAATAACACATAATGAGTTAGTTCATACATCATCACAGCTGTGCAGGCCAGAGCTAACTTGGCTAATTTAACTATTCCAGTAGAGTTCAGTCAGGAGCTTGGTCTACTTTAGATAATCCACTCTGCAAGTCATATAGAAAAGAACAGCATGTGCTCTTCATTATCACTAATTAGCAATTCTTCTTTCACACAGTTCCTGTGAAGTCTTCTAATGGTACTGTCCCTTGGACAGTTTTTTAAAAAACAGAAACAAACTTCTAAGAGCAATGGGCAATCAAAATCACTCAAAACTAATGAACTACAGCTATGACAACACTCTAGGCTTAAGCCCCCAAACTTCTCATCAATGTTTTAATTCTAAAGAGGAAAAAGAACACTATCTTCCAACAAAAATTAACCATGGAGTCAGTGTTTGCAACTTTTTTCTTCATCCTTCCCTTTTTCAGGAAATTCAGAATTAGAAATAATCACTGGTCATATTTTCAACTATAGGTTACCTCCAAAATAAAGTCAGCATAGTGCCTCTTCCTTATGGGTGATAACAGCTAAGTCAAGTCGCTTCAGTCGTGTCCAACTCTGTTTGATCCCACAGATGGCAGCCCACCAGGCTCCGCCATCCCTGGGATTCTCCAGGCAAGAACACTGGAGTGGGTTGCCATTTCCTTCTCCAATGCATTAAAGTGAAAAGTGAAAGTGAAGTCACTCAGTCATGTCCGACTCTTAGCGACCCCATGGACTGCAGCCTACTAGGCTCCTTTGTACATGGGATTTTCCAGGCAAGAGTACTGGAGTGGGGTGCCATTGACTTCTCTGTGGGTGATAATAACTAGGAGACTATTCTGGCACACTTTAAAATGAATGTAATGTGAAAACTAATGGCCATCTCAGTTGCTAAAGGGAGATTTGCACATCCTCCACAACGGTATTCTGCACAGTTAGTGAGACCCTTTTAAACCGCTTAGTCCTGCCATTTAGTTATCATTTTCTACTAAGGATGAATGCCTAAACTGTCAAAGACTATGTTTTCTTAATGTAAAACACAACATGTTTTCGATGTTCTTAACTGTGTATTTGGATTTGGAAATTCTCCAAAGCTCATCCTGTGTGCAAAAGAAGCCTCAGCAACTAAATATGGGGAGTTCATACATACAACTAGTTTTCAGTTGATGTTGCAGATGTATGTACAAAAGCAGTGAGAAAGCAAAGTGGAATAATATAATTTGGAGTGAAAGCAAAATTGGAAAAGAATAGTTAAAATAATTTCATTATAATGAACGAAATAAGCACTTTTATTATTGAAGTCCCATTTTTATACGTGTTTTTAGTAGCTAAGCATTCTAACTAATAGTTGGAAGGTACCTGTGAACTTATCTAGCTCAACTTTCCTTCATTCACTCTTAAGAATAAAATGAACACTGCACATCTCATTTGAGTTAAGTCAGATGTTAAATCCATTTGCAAAAACCGAAGAATTTCATCTACACAGTTTCAAACTATGAACTCTTATCTTTGCTAGAGACGCAGAACTATGAACTTTCCCCAAGTTCCACACAATGAACTATTATGGGTACAGTATATAAGAATGATTTACCAAGTCATATAAACTGCTGAAAACAAGTGGGATAAACAACTGCCATTCATTATTCCTGAATCCAGAGACTGTCAGGTTCGACTTGGGCATATACACAGCTGAACACACACTTCCTGGTTATGTGCAATCTGCACAGATAGACCAGCTTTACAGGCCTGACCACAGAGATTAATAGCTTTAGCCAAATAATGTGGTAACCATGTGAACCTGGGCTGCTCCAGCTTGTTTGTGAATCTCTCAGCAAGGCTCAACATGCCGTTATCTGCATCTTGTTGCCAGGAAACACAACATCGCTTTGGAATACAAGGAAAACCAGGTTGCAGTGACCACAGGTCAACTTCCCAAAAACCCATTTTTGACACTTAGCTATCTACAATCTTATAACATTTCTTACTGTAGTCCACGGCAAACTTCACTTTACTAATCATTAACAATACTTTTGGCTATTTTTATCAGGGCAGGACCACTGATAACAATACAGTGCCAGCAATAGTACCTATAATGATAATTCTCTCAAACTTTTCCTCTGAAGTGTCAAATAAATACTTACTTCCTTTAAACTGGGTTGGAAATCAAGCACTCATTGTAACCACTTTATAACTGATCCAACAATGAATGCATATGGGCTTTCCTCTATGTCTATTTTTCAGAAAAGAAAGTCTCCCAAAGGATAAAATACTCAATACGCTGCTGTCCTAAGAGTTCCTGGATTTTCTGGGATCAAAATACCTGTCTTGTCTTGCTCATGGTAAGAGAACATAATGTGTTGGACAATAATCCTGCTAGTTTCTTCCCAACCAATTCAAACAGACAGAAACTTATGTACCAAGATGCTCAAGTACTCAGCAGACTGGAAATCTGCTTCATAAGAGTGAAGTGGGAGGCCACTGTTATGCACAGTTTTGCAATCTGGAGATGGAAGGATTAGAGTGGCTTTGAGAGTATATAAAATTAATTACCCTTGACATACCAATTAGAATTGCTAGCTCATAGGCAACAGAGATTTTGGACAATACCTTATTAAAAAGATTTTTAAGGCAAAATGGAAAACATTTTTCTTTCAATTCTGGCTTAAAAACATAAGTCAAAAGTAGTTAGCTTTATTACAGGATCTAAGAATTCTGCTACCCAAGCAGGACGGGATCTTGAGTGCATTATATTATCAAGAGAATACTTATGATCAGGAAAACTGTATTCTTGATATAAGCTTTACTTTTATCCCAAGAGGTCTTCTACATAACCATGCCTCTAAACTTGGGCTTTATATTGCTTCTCATCCTGCTCCACAGGTAGCTTTTGAAACACAAGATGCAAAATTCCAGTTTCATGATAATTAAATTGCTAAAAAGACAGATGGGTCTGTGTACTGAAATATTCAAAGAAAACCACTTACTTAATACTAAATGGGAGCAGAGAAATTAAACAAAGGCCAGGTTACTGTGATGCCAACAATGCTCTGGCACTGTTCAAACACAGAAGGTTAACATCAAAACTAATAGAATTGGACAACATGGAAATGGTTCACTACCACCATTTGCCTTCTCCAGACACTTGGGTGGTATAATTTATCAGTGAATAAAACTGACTCTCCACAAAGTTCTTCTGAACTTTTGAGTTAGGACAGTCAGCCTGTTGTAAGTCCCTTTATACTACAGGAGAAACAACTTAGGAATACAAAGATCAGTGCTTATTATACAACCGTTTTTGCACTAACAACTTTATATGTAGCAACTATTATTTCTCTATTTCCAAGTTCATTAAAGAACGCAGATGTGGAAATTTCAGTTCCCCTATCAGTGAATAATGCTTGGATATCCATACTAAAAGAACCAATTTATTTATGAGTTGGCCAGAAAGGTCATTCGGGTTTTTCTATACAATCTTTTTTCCAAATGAACTTTCTGGTCAACCCAATATAGGTCCTGCCCACAAAAACATGAGGATAACTGCTTTTATGTAAATGACAAATAAAAATGTCCATTAGCATAGATTTTCCCTTCATTCTCTGTTAAAAGACTCTTTCAGGTTTTAAAAAATACTGAGTTGTGGAACAATTTATCTGTAAGAGGAACAGGATAATAAAATTAATGATAAAAACACTTTAAGGAAACTAAAAAAGAAACTTAACATGTTTGGGCATAATTCAGAAGTTTGGGAGGGTCTCAGAGTCATTCACAGAAAAATTTTCTGAACTATTCAAAATGAAAAGAGGGTCATGAAGATCTCCAACTACCACTACTTTCTTTTAAAAATATAGCAACTTAGTATGCAAAACTTTAAAATTAGATAAATTAAGCATTCAAAAGATTCACCATAGATTTTCTTTCAAAAGCAAGCTCTCCTGTGTGATTAAAACAGTATTTGATTCACAATATTCAATGTATATGCAACTTCTCAGTCACACACATATTGCGCAGAGTGACATCTGAATTGTTCAAATCATAAAACCTTCATTGTCTGGTTAGATAAATAGCCTGCATTCAACTGCCATGAAAAATCAGGATAGCACACAGCCAAAAGAACAAAAGTAGAAAAAGAGGATAAAACCTGTTAGGTTACTACTGAAAGAAACCACCCTACTAAGCCTTTAGCCTTTTTACCTTCTCTCTAGGACTTAACAACAGCTTTATAGTAGTTATGAATACATACCCATACTTCATTCTCATTCTATCATTTTCTGGGTTACAGTAAAATCTTTCCAAGTGTTCCTGGGAGTCATTGGATACACTCTGCCACTTTTGCGTAGTTGTCCTCTTGATCTGCCAGTGATATGGCAAGATCGTGTGGTGCTTCAAACAATCCCTGCCATAAATACAAGTGCCTTGCAAAAAGTCCATGCAAATTTCAATTCCATTCTCTTGGTGGTGTGGTACTGTAGCTGGTTCACCAGCTCAAACACAAGATCAAGGGAGGCCTCCTCACTTTTGTCCTGAAAGAGCTCGGTACTCAACTTGTCACTGGTGTCCAAAATGTACTGGATTGTAAAACTGTTATCTTGGAAAACCCCTGGAACATAATCCATGACTTTGTCTATGCAGTCAGGACTAGCAGGAACATCACTTGAAACTGGGTGCAAAAGGTCAGTCTGGAAGTGCCCTGCTGTAGAATCTGCCACTGTCCCACTGATGGTTTCTGGTGGAAAGCTATGATCCTGGATTGGAACCACCTGCTCCGGAGCATCAGTGGGAGGATGGGTTTCTGGCATCTGGGCCCCAACATTTGTCCCATCAGGAATCAGGACAGACATACTGTTTTCAGTAGGTGGACACGATGTATTGATTTCCAAGGGTTTCTTCACCATAGGTTCATGTAAGCTGCTCTCTTCTGCACTCTGGTTTCTAGATCTAAAAACCCCATCAAGTGAGCCAGATTCTAACAAAGTGTTTAATATTGGCCTCAAAGACCTCAAGGTTCCGGTTCCCAACCTCTTCTGATCTTTTTTCTTAAAACACGTCTTCAATGGAGTGATCTTCTCAGAGAGTCTCACTGGGCATGAAAATTCATCAGGAGAAGGAGGCTGCACTACACAGTCTGGCTCAGGTTCAGTGGTTTCCACGTCCATGATGCAGATTAGCTCCAATTGCTCCTCAGTCTAAAAATCCTACCAGGAAAGGAAAGAAGATCATTTACAAGCTGACAACAACGGAATCCTTTTCATTCATCAATATGTTTTGTTTTAGTCTCTAAGTTCCTGAAATCCTTCCTCCTATACTATATTTCATCTTCATAGGTCACTTTTTAATTTTGTTGAGAATCAAGGCTCCAAACGAGCCACGGTTATTCAAAAGCCCACAAACAGGTAAAGATGAAAGAGAGAGAGCATCTTCCACTAGGCTCCTGACATTTATTTGTGGACTTAATATATAATGATTTGTAATTCTGCTGGATATGAATTTTTACAGTTTAAGTCTAGGATGGAGTGGAGAGAGGGGTAGAAATATATGCATCTATGACAGTGGGGAAACCACATCTCTATTGCTTTGTGGTTCTCTTCACAGCTATTTATGTATCTCCTGTCTCATGAGGTGACAAAAACTGTAAAAAAAAAAAAATGTCAAATGCAGGAAAAACTGCAAATTAACTGTGAGTGAATTTGCGGTATGAGGCTATATGCAGGAAGCAGGCTCTCAACTGAAATATTATATGGGAGAAAATCAGGAACCTGTTGAAGCATGTCTAGATGCAGAAAGTTCCAATATATTCCCCAAGGATGTTAAGGGTCTACTTTTGCAATCCCCAAAACATTACCACTACTAGTGGAAGAATACCAGGGTTTATTTAGCAACAGAAGCTATATCAGCAACAACCACTGCACACTGTTTTAGAAACCAAAAGCAACTTCCTAATACAGAAAGGGGCCTCCCTGTCTTCAGAAAAACTACATATGTGAATTAAAAAAAAAAAAAATGAAGGTACAGAAAAATAACACAAGAAAACAAAATATATCAAATTTCAGATTCCTAATGAACTACTCAGGGACTTAAAAAGTGCTTTCTTTGAAGAATCAGACCCATTGAAAAAAACTAGAACTTAAAAAGCAAAGAAAACTTTGTAAAATGATGAATGGTGTCTCCTCCACAATCTAGCATTAACTAATTCTGAAAATATTTACTGAGCATTATGCCAGGTGGAAAAGGGGTGGTGATGAGCAATTAATCCTCTTCTCCCTTATCCAATAGACTGAAAGAAATCTTTGATGCAAGGGCTCATGACTTCACCAAGTATGCATTCAGGGTACAGTGGCTAGCACAATGCACACAGTGGGTGCTCCATAATATTTTCTAGCTGAATTATTGACGAAAAAGCACCAATTAAGTGGCAAGTTCCGTGAGCCTTTATGGGTCAAGAAAAGCAACAAAATGAAAAAAATTGAGTTCCCAGAAAAAAGAGTAAAATATTTAATTGGAGGATTTATAAGTCTACATGTGTAAAAAGTGCATAATAAATCAAACTCAGAAAAATTAAAAACAGTATATAACAAGGCGTTAATGTACAGACCAAGTACAAAAGAAAAGGCAGAGAAAGGAGAGTTCAGTGTGAGCTGGCATTGTTAGGGAAAGCTTCACGAAGGAGGGACTTGACATAAGACATAAATCAACTGGAAAGCAGCCAAGCCAGGCGTTATTATTCATCATTTGGTGCTCTTGCCTTAAGGCACAATTGGCACAGATTGTGGTATTCCCTCTCCACACCAAACTGGCCTGTGCCTTCCCCCACGCACGCACTCACACACACAATAACCACTCCTATCACACCCAATCAAGGCAAAACAGGCACGAAACCCAGTTCATTTATACGAAGGCACACACACGCCACAACTTTTCCTATTTTTGCCCTCTGTCAAACTCAGAAATAAAACCGAGAAAGAGGCAGAGAACTGGAGGAGTGGCTGGAGTGAGGAAGTCACTAGAACCTAGTTCCTCAATTAGTTTGCATAACAGAAAAAAAAAGATTGGAAGGACACTTCCTCTAGTCCCTCCGCCAGCGACCTACAGCTTCACCATTCACCTCACGATGCCCCAGGGTGATGCCTCAGTTCTCAGGCACTCTGCACCCCACCACCGTCGGGGAAACCGCCCCGCTCCCAACTCAGGACTCGGTCTGGGCGTAGAACGACGCTCGGATCCCGGCCGGGGTCCGAGGGACGCCTCCTGCCGGCCGCGGCGGTTTGCGCAGCTCGGCGCCCGGGACTGCACGAACTCTGCCCGGCGCAGCCGATTCGCGGCCAGATCCCT
>SJXQ01000112.1:131754-190493 GCA_006408695.1 Aepyceros melampus
GCCCGCCCCTCCCAGAGGCCACTCGCGGCGCCTCAATTTCTTTCTTTCCTCGACCGACCTTCCCGAGAAGATTGTCCTGCGAGGCTCGAGGGCTCGGAGGACCGACCTGCAGAGCGGAGGAAACGCAGAGGGCGTTTCTCGGGCTGGCGGGGAGGAAGGCGAGGACTTTAAAGTTAATCTGAAAACAGCTTGCAAACTTCTGGGCTGCAGCCGTAACGCGGGTCTGCCGGAAGGCTCCCCTCAGCAGCCGCGCTCTCCCACGCGAAGTGAGCCTCAGAACGCCGGGGTCTGCCCGGCAGGGGCGACCGCATAGACGCGCCCCCGAGCCTCCCTTACACAGTGAAATGGGAAGCCGCCGGCGCCCTCGACTAAACCCAGCGTCTTACTCCAATTCATACACCTGCCAGAGACCCGAGGTGACTAAAAGTGTAAATCAATGCCATCCTGATATTGACTGGATCCAAGTGAATTCGGTACAAAAAGGTAGTCTAAACACCAATCACCCCAGATCTGTGAAAGCAGGCAGCAAGCCCGGCACCCCCTTCCGCGACCACCATCCCAGCGAGGGTCCCTCACCGGCCCCTCAGAACCGAGTCCTTTACCTGAAACGGGCTGAGAGAACGGACCGCAGGAGCTGAGCCGGGCGACGCCGGTTCGCAGGCAGCGTTCGCGCCAGGGGGTGGGCGCGGAGGGTGGGCTCCGGCGTCTAGGGGTCATAGGCTGGAGAAGCGGCGAGCGGCACTCGGGCCATTCTGCCGCGGGGAGCGCAGAAAGCCGCGACTGCACTCCCGAACCAGCTCGCTCGCCTGTCACCTCGAGCTCTGCTTTAAAGTGGCTTCCGGTCGCCTCCTCTCAGCAGCCCTGTCGCGGAGGCGGAGCCTGAGCAGCAGGGGGGTGGGGTGGGGTGAGGGGACTGGGAGCTCAGTGGGTGCCGGGAAGGCGGCCCGCCCCAAGTGCGCGTGCGCGCTCACTCGCGAGGAGGCGCGCGAGAGGTGTGCGTGCGGGGCCGCGTGCTCCCTGGAGAGGCGTGTCCTCTCGCCGCCTGCTGTGTCCTGGAGGGTCCGCGTCTACACGCTTCTGGGGTCGAGCAGCTGTGAGGAGGGGAGGTGCGCGCCGCGTGGGAGGGGCGAGCTCCACCTGCCTGCGGACAGATGGAGGGTCACTTTGTTCGGAGGAAACCCGAGGGAGGATGTGAAACAGAACAACCCGTTTTTGTGCGGTTGGCTTTGTTTATTTGCCTCCTCACCAGAGGCCTCCTGCCGCTGAAGCCGCCGACCCCGAGAGGAGGTGATCGGCTGCTATGGCTGCTGCGGCCAGATGGGGTCGCCCGCCCCGTTCCTGACGGGCGGGCCCTCACCGCACCGGGGCGAGCGCTTGCCCGACTGATTGCAGGCATTCCTGTTTCACGGGAAACATTCGCAGCATTGCAAAAGGGAAACTTAGTTTTGGGGTGTTGAGGTAAAGCACGTTTATGTGTGTTTTAAAGGATACAAACACCATGATGACTTGTCTTTTCATTCAACAAATATTTTTTCGAGTGCGGATTGCGTGCTGAGGGCTAAGTGGACTAAGTTTAGACTACAGCAGTCCTGATCGGCCCAGACACCTTCCCTGTCCTCATGGAGCTTTTGTAGCACCGTGTACTCGCCTCTAAAAATATTTGCCGTATATCCCAAATTTGCCATATTTTCTGGATTGTAAAACCTCCTGTATGGTGAATCAATCTATTGAATATTGCTTCAGCGGTGGAGGAAGAAACACTATTCATATGATCACTATATATGGAAAAAGTTGGGCTTCCCTTGTGGCTCAGCTGATAAAGAATCTGCCTACAATGCGGGAGACCTGGGTTCGATCCCTGGGTTGGGAAGATCCCCTGGAGAAGGGAAAGGTTACCCACTCCAGTGTTCTGGCCTAGAGAATTCTATAGTCCATGGACTCGCAAAGAGTTGGACACGACTGAGCGACTTTCACTTCACTATGGAGAAAGTAGGCCCTGGTCAAAATCAAGGAAAATTAATCATGACTGTATCCCCATCAGCTGTAGAAAAAGAACACAGCTCCTAAAGAGTTGCTCTCCTGTGACCTGAAATCTAAAGTGACTTAATTCCATAGCTTGGAGCCACTGTGGGCTGAAAAAGTCAGTATTAATATAACCTTATCAAGCTTGTTAAACAATAAGAAGGGATAATAATAAATACTATGGTTCCAAGCCTTTCTTAAATTGTTCTAAACCAAACTGAGTAACAAATCAGCAAAGAAGAGATTAAGGGCAGTATCTCACCTAGCACCCTGGATTTCCTAGGTGGCTCAATGGCAAAGAATCTGCCTGCCAATATAGGAGACACAAGTTCAATCCCTGGGTAAGGAAGATCTCCTGGAGAAGGAAATGGCAACCCACTCCAGTATTTTTGCCTGGGAAGTCCCATGGACAGAGGAGCCTGGCAGGCTACAGTCCATGGGGTCATAAAGAGTCAGACACAGCACAGTGACAACAATATGCTCCCCCAGCAGGCCTATTTCATATGGCATCAAGTCCGGGTCTTTAAGGTGAGAATGTTACGGACAGAATTCAGAAACTACTAAGTAAAAGACAAGAATTTCCAAGCTTTAAAGATTATACTGCCAGGTGGCCCAGTGATTTAAAATCTGCCTGCCAGTGCAGGGGACGGAGAAGGAAATGGCAACCCACTCCAGTGTTCTTGCCTGGAGAGTCCCAGGGACAGAGGAGCCTGGTGGGCTGCCGTCCAAGGGGTTGCACAGAGTTGGGCACGACTGAAGCAACTTAGCAACAGCAGCAATACAGGGGACACAGATTAGATCCCTGGTATGGAAAGATCCCACATGCAAGGGGGCAACTAAGCCTATGTGCCACATCTGAACCTGGGCTCTCGAGCCCCTGAGCTGCACCCAGGAGACAGCAAGCCACAGATGCTGAAGCCCACACAGCTAGAGCACCTGTGCTCCACAAGAAATGTCACTGTAGTGAGAAGCCTGCACACCACAACGAAGAGTAGCCCCCTTTCACTGCAACTTGACAAAGCCTGTGTGCAGCAACAAAGATTCGTGCAGCCAAAAATGAATAAAAATTTTTTTAATTGTATTGAGACAAATCTTGATCTGTGCCTGCTCATATGTGGAGTTTCCTAGAATCAAGTATCTGAGTTTAAATCTGCCAGTTTACTGTTTGCTTTCTGTTTGTCTCATCTGTTCTATGTTTTTTCCTTTCATGCCTTTTGGAGTATTTTAAATTCCATTGTCTCTCAACAATTAGGTTACTTGTTATACATTCCTAATTCTTTTAGTAGTGTTTCAGTTATTTATTGCTGTGAACAAATGACTCCAAAACATGACTTAACAACTCTTATTTACTTATGATTCTGGAGTCTCTGGCTGAAGAATTCAGTCAGGGCATAGGGTAGATGGCTCATCTCTGCTCCGCCATATCTGGAGTCTCAGTTGGGGTGGCTCAGGTGGCTGGGGCCTGGTTCAGGGAGGGTCATGTGTCTGTTCTGGCTCTTGGGTGACTTCCTTGGTTTTTTCCCTACAAGAATTCTTCATGTGACTAACTTGGGCTTCCTCACAACATGGAAACTTCTCGGGTTTCCAAGAGGGAACATTTCAAGGGGACAAGTCTCAATGCACAAGCCCTTGGTTGAATCATGCTTAGTAATGTACTGTTAGCCAAAGCAAATCACACAGCCAAGCTCAGAGTCTACATGGGAGGGAACAGCTGGAGGCTGGGAATATTGGGAGATACTTAGAATAAAAACACTTCATGAATCTGTGTGTCATCCTTGCTCAGGGGCCATGCTAATCTTCTCTGTATCGTTCCAATTTTAGTATATGTGCTGCCGAAAACACAAGCTGGAATCAAATTGCCGGGAGAAATATCAATAACCTCAGATATGCAGATGACACCACCTTTATGGCAGAAAGTGAAGAGGAACTAAAAAGCCTCTTGAAGAAAGTGAAAGAGGAGAGTGAAAAAGTTGGCTTAAAGCTCAACATTCAGAAAACAAAGATCATGGCATCCGGTCCCATCACTTCATGGGAAATAGATGGGGAAACAGTGGAAACAGTGTCAGCTTTATTTTTCTGGGCTCCAAAATCACTGCAGATGGTGATTACAGCCATGAAATTAAAAGACACTCTTTGGAAGAAAAGTTATGACCAACCTAGATAGTATATTCAAAAGCAGAGACATTACTTTGCTGACTAAGATCCATCTAGTCGAGGCTATGGTTTTTCCTGTGGTCATGTATGGATGTGAGAGTTGGACTGTGAAGAAGGCTGAGAGCCAAAGAATTGATGCTTTTGAACTGTGGTGTTGGAGAGGACTCTTGAGAGTCCCTTGGACTGCAAGGAGATCCAACCAATCCTTTCTGAAGGAGATCATCCCTGGGATTTCTTTAGAAGGAATGATGCTAAAGCTGAAACTCCAGTATTTTGGCCACCTCATGTGAAGAGTTGACTCATTGGAAAAGACCCTGATGCTGGGAGGGATTGGGGGCAGGAGGAGAAAGGGACGACCGAGGATAAGATGGCTGGGTGGCATCACTGACTCGATGGACGTGAGTCTGAGTGAATTCCGGGAGTTGGTGATGGACAGGGAGGCCTGGCGTGCTGCGATTCATGGGGTCGCAAAGAGTCGGACATGACTGAACGACTGAACTGAACTGAATTAGAATAGAAGCAGATCATCTTAATCCAATCAAGGATTAATCATCAAAAGTTACTCCCACGGTGTAGCCCTTTGGAATTCCAGCTTGTTTTTTACCCACCACTCCGCACTTATTCCCCTTGAGGCAACAGAGAACTCTAACTAGTTCTCAACCTCTCCACTACTGTTTTCAGAGTGTCACTTGGCTCAAAGGGAAAATGGCACCAAAATCTGGACTCACCACTCTTGGATCTAGGCTCTTTGTACTGCTAAAATTTTACTGCTCCGAAAATGTATCTCCTCCACAATGTCTGCCTCAGATGTCATCCCTGGAATTTAATGCAGTAATAAGATCTTCCTGAAGAACAGAACCAGGAGCTGACAGATTAACTAACTGGCATGGATTCTTTGCTCTAGCCAACAGGATTTGAGATGCTCTATGGACCATGACCACTGTGTTTCTGTCTTCCTCTTTCTGAGTAGGAGTTTTAACAGCTTCATGTTCCTTGTCAGTTCAGTCACTCAGTCGTGTCCGACTCTTTGTGACCCCATGAACTGTAGCACGCCAGGCCTCCCTGTCCATCACCAACTCCCTGAGTTTACCCAAACTCATGTCCATTGAGTCAGTGATGCCATCTAACCATCTTATTCTCTGTCGTCCCCTTCTCCTCCTGCTTTCAATCTTTCCCAGCATCAGAGTCTTTTCAAATGAGTTAGCTCTTCGTATCAGGTGGCCAAAATATTGGAGTTTCAGCTTCAACATCAGTCCTTTCAATGAACACCCAGGACTGATCTCCTTCAGAATGGACTGGTTGGATCTCCTTTCAGTCCAAGGGACTCTTAAGAGTCTTCTCTAACACCACAGTTCAAAAGCATCAATTCTTCGATGCTCAGCTTTGTTTATAGTCCAACTCTCACATCCATACATGACTACTGGAAAAACCACAGCCTTGACTAGACAGACCTTCGTTGACAAAGTAATGTCTCTGCTTTTTAATATGCTGTCTAGACTGGTCATAACTTTTCTTCCAAGGAGTAAGCGTCTTTTAATTTCATGGCTGCAGTCACCATCTGCTGTGATTCTGGAGCCCCCTGAAATAAAGTAAGCCACTGTTTCCCCATCTATTTGCCATGACGTGATGGGACCAGATGCCATGATCTTCGTTTCTTTAATGTTGAACTTTAAGCAAATTTTTCCACTTTCACCATTACTTAATTACTTATATCATTACATTGCAGATAACTTTTTTAAAAAACTGATGCTAGTATGTGAAGATACACATTGCTACTGCAGAGTATCCCACATCATTGGGATTTCTGAATCTTGGACTCCAAGCTCATTGCGGAAACCTTGGGATTTCTTTTTTCTCTTAGGGAGGGGTTGAGTATTCCTTATATGAGAAGAGAGGAAAGACATTGCTGGTTACTCCTTTTTTAATAGAAAGATTCTGATACTTTTTTTTTTTTTTTTGAAGGGCTATGGCACTCCACTCCAGTACTCTTGCCTGGAAAATCCCATGCACGGAGGAGCCTGGTGGGCTGCAGTCCATGGGGTTGTGAAGAGTTGGACACGACTGAGCGACTTCACTTTCACTTTTCACTTTCATGCATTGGAGCAGGAAATAGCAACCCACTCCAGTGTTCTTGCCTGGAGAATCCCTGGGACGGGGAAGCCTGGTGGGTTTCCGTCTATGAGGTCACACAGAGTTGGACATGACTGAAGCGACTTAGCAGCAGCAGCAGCAGCAATATGCCTAGCCTCAAAAGGCATTCCCTAGATCCTGTACATGTGTAGGTGGCCATGAGATATGGTTCTAGACATAGAGTGATGATTTCTAAAAGAAAGATTTTTTTCCTAATATAAAGATACCCTAATTCTTTACTTCCTTTTTTTCTTCCTGATAGAATGCTAACATGAAGAGAGAACTGGAACCTCATGACAAAAATGAAGGCGAACATGATGTGGAAAATAAGAAGATGGTATCTACAAGCTAAGGACCCTGGAGCAGAATTATATGAGGAGCTGGGTCATTCATGGCATCTTAAAGCTACTATAGTAGTCCCAGAGTGCTACCCCTGGACTCATTGTTATATCTGAAAAATAAACCCCCAATTTGGTTAAACTGTTTTCTGTTACATGTAGCTAAACATATTCTTGGCTAAAGCAGAAACTGCCACAAGTTATCTTCTAAGTCTTCCTGCTTGCAGGCTCTACCAATTAGACAGCAGTATGACCTAGAATGTCAGAAACATAAGAACTGTCACAAAGCAATATTTCTACTCCTATAGCATTTCCTGCCAATTCAGATATGCCAAATTATATACATGTTATATAGTACATATATAACATTTTATGATACATGTTTATTAAAGAAAAAGAAAGCAGAGAGGAGACATAAGACTGCCCATAGGTGAATCTTCCCAAGTCCCATTTTAACACTTTGCTATAGCTGCCATGTTGTTTAGTCACTAAATCATATCTGACTCTTTGAACCCCATGGGCTGCAGCCCGCCAGGCTCCTCTGTCCATGGGATTTCCTAGGCAAGAGTATTGGAACTGGTTGCCATTTCCTTCTCCAGGGGATAGTCCAAACCCAGGGTTCAAACCCTCATCTCCTGCATTGGCAGGCAAATACCTTACCACTGAGCTACCAGGGAAGCCCTGGTATAGCCCTGCTGTAGTTATTCTGTCTTATTTTATTCAAAGGTTTTTTATTATAGTTCAGTTAAGTTCAGTTGCTCAGTCGTGTCCGACTCTTTGCAACCCCATGAATCACATCACACCAGGCCTCCCTGTCCATCACCATCTCCCGGAGTTCACTCAGACTCACGTCCATTGAGTCAGTGATGACATCCAGCCATCTCATCCTCTGTCGTCCCCTTCTCCTCCTGCCCCCAGTCCCCCCAGCATCAGGGTCTTTTCCAATGAGTCAACTCTTCCCATGAGGTGGCCAAAATACTGGAGCTTCAGCTTTAGCATCATTCCTTCCAAAGAAATCCCAGGGTTGCTCTCCTTCAGAATGGACTGGTTGGATCTCCTTGCAGTCCAAGGGACTCTCAAGAGTCTTCTCCAACACCACAGTTCAAAAGCATCAATTCTTCAGCGCTCAGCCTTCTTGACAGTCCAACTCTCACATCCGTACATGACCACAAGAAAAACCATAGCTTTGACTAGACGAATCTTAGTCAGCAAAGTAATGTCTCTGCTTTTGAATATGCTATCTAGGTTGGTCATAACTTTTCTTCCAAAGAGTAAACGTCTTTTAATTTCATGGCTGCAGTCACCATCTGCAGTGATTTTGGAGCCCAAAAAAATAAAGTCTGACACTGTTTCTACTGTTTCCCCATCTATTTCCCATAAAGTGATGGGGCCAGATGCCATTATATTATATTCATATTTACCTACCATTATATTATAAGCAGTTTTCCATGTGGAAACAAATAGCTGTTTAACATTCCAAGTAACTAAGTTTTACTTAACTGGTTTCTTGTCACTGAACTTAAAAAACTTTTAACTTTTCACTTAAAAAAAATCATTCACTGAGTACTACATTCAAGTCACTAGATTAAATATTAGAAATACATGTAGTGAAGAAGTGCCTATTTGAATGCTCTTCAAAACTACAGGAAACAAACATACATGCAATATATATGGCAGATGCCTGTGCATATATTTTCTATATATGGCCCTAAGTCATTTGTTTTTAAATATGCTTATAGGATTGAAATATTCCAATTTCTTTTCAATGTACTCTTTTTCCCCTGGAGGAGGAAATGGCAACCCACTCTAGAATTCCATGGAAAATTCTTCCCTGGAAAATTCCATGAACAGAGGAGCCTGGCAGGCTGCAGCCCATGGGGTCACAAAGAGTCAGACATGACTAAGCAAGCACACATGTACTCCTTTTATTGCTAATTCCCATGATTCTTTTCTGCTGGATTTACTTTAGCATGACTGATCAGTTCAGTATAGTACTTCCAATGAACGATTTATTCATGTAAAAGCTGAGATTACTTGAAACTTCAAGTGACTGAAGATCTCCTGTTTTCATTTTTATTAACAGAATGTGTGCTGTAAAGTATTAATATCTCTTTCTTGCTTTCTGTTTTCACAATTACTAGTAATAGTTAATTCCCCAACAACATTCTGGTGGAAAGACAATCATTTCTGGTTACCAGTCCAAGAAGGAAACAGTAACTAGCATGACTCAGAAAGCACAACGAAGACCTGAGATTTGAAAACAGAGGGCTTGGCTCTCAGCAATTTTGTTCTGAGAACACAGCCAATTTGCATAAATGGCAGGTTGACAATTCCTTATCTTTGAGTGCTAAGTCCAAGCGGTAATTTTTTCTGGCTGTGTATATAAGGACAGCTTATTCTCTAACTCAAAGTACATGTATGTGATATTTTCATAGTGAGAGAAAAGTCATACTATTTTTATGCAACTGAATTACTGATGTTTTAAAACATGAAACCTATTGGTGAAAATCCTATCTTGATGTTTTTACTAATGGGCCACTCTTGGAATTTATCTAAGGAAGATTTCCTATTTTCCTGAGAGGCAGTTCTCTACTCTTGGATCCTAGAGTAAGAAAAGATTCTGGCTGAAATTTATTTACCTCAAGTGGATCTTAAATATAGTGTTGGTGGGAGAAGATTGGAAAATGCTACTAGACAATATGTCACAGCAACTAAAAGTAGAGAATTTCATCAGCAGGAATGAAGAGTGAATTAATGTAAAGCTCAGAGGTAGGATGGCTTAGGGCTTGACATGAACATGTTTTGATAAATGTAAAATTAAGATTCGTATTTTCAAAAAGTGATAGAATGTTCACTTTGCAGACCATTTCCAAGTTTTAAAAATATTTCTCATTTATAATCTCCTTTTGTCTTGAAACTCACATCTTTTCTCCACCTCTGATGAGGCAACAAGATACTTCTGTCTGGGAAAAAGTGAAGGCTTACTATAAAATGATACAGAGAAAATAGAATGAATTCTAAAATGCTTATGCCAGATCACAATCTATTGTGTTTATCCAAATTTTATTTTAAAGTGCCTAATAATTTATTGGCCTGTCCTTTTTTTTAAAAAAAATTTTTATTTATTAACGACTATGCTGGGTCTTTGTTGCTGCTCTCAGGCTTTTCTCTAGTTGTGGCAAGCAGGGGCTACTCCAATTGAGGTGTGTGGGCTTCTCATTGCAGTGACTTCCCCTGTTGCAGAGCACAGGCTCTGGGACACGCAGGCTTCAACAGTTGCAGCACGTGGACTCAGTAGCTGTGATTCCCAGGCTCTAGAGCACAGGTTCAACGGTTGTGGTGCACAGGCTTAGTTGCTTACTGAACTGTTCTTATTTTCACAGAATCCATGACATCCAGGTGTAATCTTTAATCCCCTTCATTTTAGACCTGTTGGTTAATTTATGCAGCACACAATCAAAGTGCTGTCTGATCTAACTGGTTTTCGTCTATGTTATTAAATGATTCCTTCAGAGAAGTCCCACATTTTTACCAGGCCATTCATTCAGTTTATTCAATTTACTTCTATTGGGTGTGACATACCAAGTACTAGTTATGCAATAATGACTAAGATAAGTCCTACTTTCTGTTGGTTGTTTGTGAACTAACCACCCAGATCACCTGGAAAAGTCAGCTACAGATTGCCCAGCCCCACTCTAGACCTCTTGAAATCGAAGTGTCAGAAAGCAGAGGATTCTGCACTTTCAAGATGTTCCAGACACTGTTGCTTTAAGAGTTCAGAGTTTAAAACACTCTGGGGTTGGAGGAAGGGAGAATGTCGGTCGGAGGGTGGAGGGGGGTGGACTTGGAGAGGTACATATGCTAGGAGGGAAGGAAGACTTGGCGGGTATGGCCAAAAAGTAAAACAAATAAATACATTATAGTGTGGTGGGTGCTTTAATAGAGTTATACATCCAAAGTGCTAAGAATATATAGTGAGGAAGAATTAAGCTGAACTACATATCATCAGAGAATTACTAACATTTCTTGAATTATTGTATCTAGTATTACTGATATTATTTCTTAGCATGTTAAGCAACTCAGTTGTTTATACTTTAAGTACACCTAAATTTAACAGGGAAAAAGTTTGTATTTTTAAAAAATGAATTCCCAAGTAATTAAAGATTCCCAAGTAATCTTGAAAATTGTATGCAGGTATCATCTGAGTTAAAAGCATTTCTCCAGCAGCAGCAGCAGCATCTGAGTTAAAAACATTTCTACTGTGTGAATTTATCCTAGCGATATAATTAGGGTATATGCACAGGTTTGATAACAAAGTTATTCCCTGTAGTGAACAAATTGTGACCAAGTGTTCATTTTCATCAAGTCCCAGAATCAGTTCTCCATGGACAACCTCCCTGTTCCCACTTATATATTGTCATAAGACATTCTGGATTATAAATAGTTTCCATTTCTTTTCAGGCCCTGCAAAGCCCGTACTCTGTCTATACTAAACGTTTTCCAGTGACAAAAACAAAATTTAGGAATTTAATTCATCATTAGCCCTGGCCAGTCACACTGGGCAGGATCATGTACAGAGCATAAATTTTCATGCTAATTCCAAGTTCAGTGTGTTGATTTGGACATACTAGCCATTCACTGAAAAGAGATGGCTCTAAAGTCCACCTGCCTTTCATCTCTGACTCCTCTAGGCATATAGCACCAAACCAAGACGATAGGTTTTCAACTTGGCCTGAGAATCATTCCAGTACTCTTGCCTGGAAAATCCCATGGACAGAGGAGCCTGGTGGGCTGCAGTCCGTGGGGTCGCTAAGAGTCGGGCATGACTGAGCGACTTCCCTTTCACTTTTCACTTTCATGCATTGGAGAAGGAAAGGGCAACCCACTCCAGTATTCTTGCCTGGAGAATCCCAGGAACAGAGGAACCTAGTGGGCTGCCGTCTATGGGGTCGCACACAGTCAGACACGACTGAAGCGACCTAGCAGCAGCAGCAGCAGCAGCAGCAGCAGAGAATCACTTCAGCTACTTATTATATATGTGTGTGTGTGTGTGTACACATATACCTATGTATATACATATCTGTTTATATATATGTAAAGAATATATATCTATATTCTTTACATAAGACCAATTAAACAAGAATCTCTCAGCTGGGACTTGTGCATTGAACATAGACCGTCTTAGCTTTTCCTGTCTAATTCACAGGGGAGCATTTAACATTCAATTCAGTCCAGTCGCTCAGTCGTGTCCGACTCTTTGAGACCCCAAGGACTGCAGAACACCAGGCTTCCCTGTCCATCACCAACTCCCAGAGCTTGCTCAAACTCATGTCCATCAAGTTGAGTCTTTTTCAATGAGTCAGTTCTTCACATCAGGTGGCCAAAGTATTGGGGTTTCAGCTTCAGCATCAGTCCTTCCAATGAATATTCGGGATTGATTTTCTTTTAGAATGACTGGTTTGATCTCTTTGCAGTCCAAGGGACTCTCAAGAATCTTCTCCAACACCACAATTCAAAAGGATCAATTCTTCAGTGCTCAGCTTTTTTTATAGTCCAACTCTCATATCCATACACGACTAATGGAAAAGCCATAGCTTTGACTAGATGGACCTTTGTTGGCAAGTAATGTCTCTGCTTTTTAACATGCTGTCTAGGTTGGTCATGACTTTTCTTCCAAGGGGTAAGTGTCTTTTAATTTCATGGCTGCAGTCACCATCTGCAGTGATTTTGGAGCTAAAAAAAATAAAGTCTCTCATTATTTCCACTGTTTCCCCATCTATTTGCCATGAAGTGCTGAGACCAGATGCCATGATCTTAGTTTCTTGAATGTTGAGTTTTAAGCAAACTTTTTCACTCTCTTCTTTCAGTTTCATCAAGAGGCTCTTTTGTTCTTTGCTTTCTGCCATAAGGGTGGTGTTATCTCCATATCTGAGGTTACTGATGTTTCTCCTGTGGCAACCTTGATTTCAGGTTGTGCTTCTTCCAGCCTGGCATTTCACATGATGTGCTCTGTATATAAATTAAATAAGCAGGGTGACAATATATAGCCTTGCCATACTCCTTTCCCAATTTGGAACCAGTCTATTGTTCCATGTCTGGTTCTAACTGTTGCTTCTTGACCTGCATACAGATTTCTCAGGAGGCTGATAAGGTGATCTGGTATTCCCATCTCTTTAAGAATGTTCCACAATTTGTTGTGATCTACACAGTCAAAGGCTTTGGTATAGCCAATAAAGCAGATGTTTTTCTGGAACTCTTTTGCTTTTTCTATGATCCAACAGATTTAACATTTAACATTAGCATGTATTTAATGACCTATTCCCTCATTCATTCAACACATTTACTGAATATTTGTGCTCTAAGCATTTCTAAGTGCTAGGGATACTAGAGAATAGAAAAAATGCTCAATTCCTATCAATATTCTAACAGGAGGAGACAGACAGATGGTATCAGGTAGTGATGAGTGCTATAAAAATAAGACATGGTAACAGTTTGGAAGCTCCCCTGGAAAAGGGAATGGCTATCCACTCCAGTATTCTTGCCTGGAGAATTCCATGGATAGAGGAACCTGGCGGGCTATAGCTCACAGGGCCAAAAAGAGTCAGACGTGACTGAGTGACTAACACTTTCACATTTTTTTTTAAGGGTAGACAAGCCACATAATGCATCAAACAAGGACACATTGAGAGTAATTATTTATAATTATGTTAAAAGAATGCAAATTAAACCAGGACTATCCTGGATAAAGATATATAGTCATTCTGGGTAAGATGTTAAAAAACACAGTTTGACTAAGTAATGAGGGCTTTTTAAAAAATGATGTGCCATTCAGAAAGGCATTTCCTTCAAGAGAAACATCTAAGCAGAAGCCTAAGGGAAGATACAGTCGCTAGCCATGAGGATATTAGAGGAAGGGCATTTCAGGTAGGTAGAATAGCATCTGAGGTAGAGGCAAGCTTGGCATGTTAGGAAAAAAAAAATCTATAAATCTAAGCTAATTTACAATTGTTATTATCTAACTTTGTTAATGAAGATCCCATTTGGGGAAGCTAAGAAATTAATTAATAGCCAAGTCAAGTCAAGCATATTACAATATGAAAAACAAACAAATTTATTTTTTAAAAAATTGAGGGACTTCCCTAGTAGTCGAGTGGCTAAGACTCCACATTCCCAGTGCAGGGGTCCTTGGGTTTGATTCCTGGTCAGGGAACTAGATACCACATGCCACAACTAAGAGTTCAAATGCCACAAGTAAAGATCCTGTATGCTGCAACCAAGACCCGGTGCAGCAGCCAAATAAATAAATATTAAAAAAAAAAAAAATTGGCACAGGTGCATACAAGTTTCTAACAACGTAAGCCAAAGTCTGGTTTTAAAACAAAAACCTGTAGTAGCAATTAGAGTTCCTATTATTTGTTGACTTCTTGCCTACAAACTTTTAAAAAGCAGCTGTCTTTTATTTTCAAATGCAAAGCAGAGAAATCTATATTAAAAAAAGAAAATATTTGCAACATTATTAACTGAATTCTTTTGACTCTATCACCTACCAGAGACTCTGACTTTTATTTTTCACTTTCTAAAGACTTCACTTAATTGGAAATCAAGGCTCTGAATTGGTTATTTCTCCATCAGTGTGTTTACACTGAAACGAAGGAAACCTCTTGTTTCAAAGTCATGTAAAGTCATCAAAACACATCAAAATCTTTCTTTGGTTAAAAAGAATCTTCTACAGACATGAAATCAATGTGACTGCAAGACAAAAGGAAACTGAAACTGTTTATCAGGCTTCAAAGTTAAAAGCCAGGAAATTGTAACAGCATCAACAAAATCCTGTATGTGGACCTGTTGGTAAAAAAAAATAAGTGGGCTAATTGCATATGCAAGTGACCTAGAAAAGGAGTGTTGATTGACAATTAATTTTATTCATTCTTCTATTTTGTTGAATGCCTGCCACAAATAGTTGCTGGGTGTATAATGGTGAGCAGAACAGACATGATTCCTGCCTTCATATAGGCTATGGAAGATGACAGATATTACTTGAATAATCACTCAAATCAATCTAAAATTACAAACTTTACTAAATGCTTTGAAGAACAGCAGGGTGTCATCACTGAGACCTACCTAGGCTGGGGGAGCCAGGGAAGGCTTCATTGATGAAGAAACATTTGACAGAGCTCTGAAGGTTAAGGAAGCATTAACTAGCTCAGAGCGAGTTGGGTGGGAGAAATGAACAGAGGTCAGGAGATGGAAACTGCAAGTGCAAAGCCAAAATTGTGAAGGTGTGGCATGCAAAGAGAGCAAGTATGTCTAGAAAATAGAAAGTGAGAAGGAGAGTGGCTAGAGATGTTGTGGGGATATAGACCTTCAGGCTTGATTAAGAATTCAGCAGAAAAATAGGCAGTCACTTTAGTGTCTAAATTAGAAAAATGATGTGACCATAGTTTATTTTTAAAAGTCAGCTCTGGGGTCAGGAGAACTTCCACTTCCAGTAACAGATTAGGTAATTCAGGTTAGCCCTCTTACCCAGACAACCCACGAAGTTGGGGAAAAAAAATTTTTTTTTAATTATTCCAAGAGCTAACATAAAGAATTATGGTAATTAGACCTGAGAGAAGAAGACTCAGAGGTGAACAGAACATTTCAAGCCACTTTTCCCAAAGAGGTGGTTGAGAAGCTGAAGAAAACTTTGACAGCCTAGCAGGGATCGAGGTATAAAAACTGAAGTTCAGCAAAGGTCAAGAAGAGAGACGCCAGGTTTGAGGTTGGGACCCAGAGGACTACATGAGAAATAGACCAGCCCTCCTAGCTTCAAATCCTCTCAGGTTCTGCAATTGGATTAAAATGATCTAGGATTGTTAGTGGCCTTAACCTCTTGCCAGAAGCAAACATAAATCCTCCTTGGAGAAAGATAATATTATTGTAGGCCTCAAACTATTTTTACAATTATCTAAATGCAATATCTGGCACTCAATTAAAAGCAGCCAGATAAGCATTCCAAACTAATGGGATATGTCAAAGGACACAGAAGCCAGATTTAAAGGTTCTCCTACTGGCCAAAACAGGGCAATTTGAATTCTAAAAATAATGATGGCAATTCATTATAATATACTGCATGAAAAAGAATCCATGAGTCAATCAAAATATTCAAAAAAAGAAAAGAAAAAAAGGCAGGGAGTGGAGGCAGGGTACAGAGGAGGACGGAAAGCTCTTCTTTACAGAAGGGTACCAGGTAATAAATGTAGATGGATTGACAGGATTAGAAAATCATCATTTCATAACAACTAATATAATAATTGACAAGGAAAGATCATCAATGGATGTTAACACTACTGGGTGAAAGGTTGGACAATAAAACATTCACATAGTCTCCAAGTATCTCCTTTTACATTGATAAAAAGAAAAGCTGAAAGTGTTAGTCGCTCAGTTGTGTCCAACTCTTTCTGACTACATGGACTGTAGCCCACTAGGCTCCTTTGTCCATGGAATTCTCCAGACAGGAATACTGGAGTGGATTGCCATTCCCTTCTCTAGGGGACCTTTCTGACCTAGGGTTCAAACTTCGGTCTCCTGCATTGCAGGCAGATTCTTTACTGCCTGAGCCACCAGGGAAGCCCAAACATTACTCATTGATAATGAAAGGAAAGATGGGATTTCCCTGATGGTCCTGTGGTTAAGAATCTGCCTTGCAATGCAGAAGAATTGGGTTCTCACTTGGGTTCCCTTGTTGGGAAACTAAGATTCCTCATGCCTCGGAGCAGCATACTCCGCAACTATAGAGTCCACACAAGGCAACAAAAGATCCCAGATGATGTAACTAAGACCTGATGCAGCCAAATAAATATTTTTTAAAAACAAGTAAAGAAGTAATCTGACCATTAAAGAAATCACACACCAGCTTAACCCAATGGTCAAACTTAAATGACTGCTAACAGACATTATAAACCTTCTGATATGATGATCAAAAGAAGACAAACCATCATCTATGTAGTATTCTTGTCAAATATATTGAACTTTGATTATCGGATAAGGCATGGTGTTTGGAGCTTTAGATGAAAGAGACCTTAAGATAAAATTTTGTCTTCTCTGAATTCAAGTTTATAAATAGTTCATGAGATAAGCCATCCACAAAAATTATAAGAATTATTTTCTTTGCCAAGGGTAAAACAGCAATATCACAAAGATCTTCTGCAAATGTCCACCTGATTATCCAAGACTCTAGCTCTCTCCTATATGAACCTATCAATAGAAAGTGTTAACACTCTGAAAGCAGTGCTTTAATGAAGACAGAGTTTGATATGGAAATCTCTAGTTCACCTAATGAGCTATATGGCAATTTAACTGAACAAAAAATTAGAGATTCTATTATGCCTTGGCAACTGGCTAGGCACTGAACATATTTCTCAAAAGGGAAACTCTCCTCTGGGAGATGTGACTTTTTTAAACTGGTAGTCATTTCAAGTTTAGTGAAAGAGTTTTCAGTCTTTTCTGGAGAGTGCATTTTGACTGGAATGTGCAGGCATTTGAGCATCCAAGGGGTTAAAAGAGGAACTGCCCTAGAAACAATAGAATGAAGGAAGTGCATGATGGAATTTCAGTCCTTCTTAAGAATGTGTGGGAAGGTTGAGGGAGCTAGTTGTAGAATAGTTTGGTTTTGTTTTTTGGAGAGAAGAGGATTGGTTAGTTACTTGGTTAAGGAAAAAGAAAGGAATATAAAGAAAAGAAGGACATTAAGAAATGTCAGCATACCTTCCCATAGCTAACCAGGGGCCTGGTTGGGAAGTGGGAGTAGGGTAGGTGGAGGAAACAATTTCTAGAACATAAATGTCTTAATCTAAGCATGAGAGAATAATCACACAAATAGTGGGACACTCTGCAGAACTCATTAAAGAATAGCAGTGTTATGAGAGGAAAAGGAAACAAAAGCAGCAGAACTATTCTAGGTTCAAGGAAACTAAAGGCCTTGTCTGAGCTTTATATGGACATTGGATATTAAAAAAATGCTGCAAAGAATATTATTCAGACAGTTGGGAAAATTTGAATACATAATGAATATATGTTATTAATGTTAAACTTCTTGAGAGTGGTAAGAGAGGTATTGTGATTATGTAGAAGAATGTCCTTGTTCTTAAGAGACAGAGATACATGTTGAAATATTTATGGGATGAAGCATCATGACATCAAATGGCTCAGGCAAAAAAAAAAAAAAATGTATACATATATGCAGTCCTCATTTTGCCTGATAGTGCAAAACTCAAAAATGACCATGCTGAAAAAAAATCCCCATGCTGGTGGCATAGTGGATAAAAATCCACCACCAGCCAATGCAAGGGGATATGGGTGTGATCCCTGGTCCAGGATTATTCCACATGCCATAGAGCAACTAATCCCATGTACCATAACTACTGAAGGCCACATACCCTAGAACCTGCGCTCTGCCACAAAAGAAGCCACTGCAATGAGAAGCCCTCACACTGCAATGAAGAGTAGCCTACAACTCACTGCAACTAGAGAAAGCCTACACAGTGCAACCAAAAATAAAAAAAATTAAAAAATAAATGACTGTAAAGTGAAACTGTGCAAAGTTATTTTTAATGATCAGTGGGGGAAATTACCACTGTTCTATGATCTTTAAACAGTTATATCAAAACACTATAAACTCTTATGTTCAGTTATAAATGTAGGAAAAGGAAAAATTAGTAAAATTAATTTTTGTTTTGGAGAAGGAAATGGCAACCCACTCCAGTACTCTTGCTGGAAAATCCCATGGACAGAGAAGCCTGGTATGCTACAGTCCATGGGGTCACAAAGAGTCAACATGACTGAGTGACTTCACTTTCACTTTCAATCTTTATTTAGTATGCTATCATTCAGTTGCTAAGTCATGTCTGACTCTGCAATCCCATGAACTGCAGCACACCAGTCTCCTCTGTCCACTACTATCTCCTGGAGTTTGCTCAAATTCATATCCACTGAGCTGGTGATGATATCTAACCATCTTATCTTCTGCTGCCCCCTTCTCCTTTTGCCTTCAATCTTTCCCAGCATTACGGTCTTTTCCAATGAGATGGCTCTTTGCATCAGGTGGCCAAAGTTATTGGAGCTTCAGCTTTAGCATCAGCCCTTCCAATTAATATTTAGGGTTGATTTCCTTTGGGATTGACTGTTTGATCTCCTTTCAGTCTAAGAGATTCTCAAGAGTCTTCTCCAACACCACAGTTCAAAAGCATCAATTCTTTGGCAGTCTTCTTTATGGACCAGTTCTCATTATCCATGCATGACTACTGGAAAAACTATAGCTTTGACTGTATAGACCTTTGTTGGCAAAGTGATGTCTCTATTTATTAATATGCCATCTATGTTTGTCACAGCTTTCCTTTCAGGGGGCAAGCATCTTTTAATTTCATGGCTGCAGTCACCATCCACAGTGATTTGAAAGCCCAAGAAAATAAATCTGTCACTGCTTCCACTTTTTCCCCTTCTATCTGCCATGAAGTGGTACTGTAATTTAAAACACTAGAAATATTGAGGACTAAAGTATTTTATTTCTTCCTAAAAAACTGAAGAGTAGTTTGAATAGTTCTTCTGATCATGTAACTATATAGAATCTTCTCTATGCCTTTCAAATTGTCATACTCCTAAGTTTGAGTCAGTTTGCCGCCTTTCATCTCTTTCACTTACAATGTTTTGAAATATCTCCAAACGCTCCTATAATGTGAAGTTTTTGATACTGTCACTTCCCTGGGACATCTTCATCCTTTTCATCACAACCACTTTCTCATTAATCTTGATAGATTTGCCTTCATTAAGTTCCTCTGGCTGCATTTCCAGAGCATATCTAATGGTAGCAATGTCAATATTCCCAGTTAAGTCTTGCATAACTCCATTTATGTTTGAGTTTCACTTTCAGCATTATTACTTTTAATTTCTTTCCTGCATTTTCATCTTTTTTGGTCAATACCCTTTTTATAAAATGGCATGTGAATTTATCACTGAGAGGCAAGGAGGCAATACAATTGTATGCTGTGCTATCTCTGCATGAACTGAGTAACAGATGTGTAGTGACCATTCTAACAGATTTGAAAGATGTGTTATGATCGGTCACTGTTACTGGTCATTACAAGCATCTGTTCATTATGTAGCTATTTGCAGACTGAAGCTCTGGCAGTGAAGTTTGTACTTTACACAATTACAGTTAGTATACTGTGGTAATTGAAATTTGAACCATGTCATTGTGTAACTGCCTCTCTCTGTGTGTGTACACCTATTTATGTGTGTGAATCTCAATAAAAGATATATAGGTACCCATTGCACTATTCTGGCAGCTTTCTGTAATTTCAAATTTGTCATAATAAAAATTGGAGCAAGAGGGGAAAGAAGCAGGTCGTGGAGGAAACAACGAAATAAGAAAATGTAGAAAAACAATAGGCAACAAAAACAGACCAACAGGGAATCCAGAGAATAGAAAAGGCTGTGGAATTAGACTGCTTCAGTTTGAATCTCACTTTACCCATCAGCTGTATGATCTTGGACAAGTTTTGTACTCTCTGAATTGATTTCCTCTTTAAAAAATGGAGTTAAAAATGCTACCTACTTCACATGGTAATATGATGACTAAATAAGCTGTATATGGACTTCCCAGTTGGTCTAGTGGTTAAGAATCTGCCTGCCAATGCAGGGACACAGGTTTGATCCATGGTCTGGGAAGAATCCACATGCCTTGGATCAACTGCGCCTGTGTACCCTAGAGCATAGGCATGGCAACAAGAGATGCCCCCACATTGAGAAGCCAGCACACACAAGTAGAGAAAGCCCAAAGTGAAGTGAAAGTAGAGTCGTTCAGTAGTGTCCCACTCTTTGTGACCCTATGGACTGTAGCCTACCAGGTTCCTCTGTCCATGGAATTTTCCAGGCAAGAGTACTGGAGTGGATTGCCATTTCCAGAGAAAGCCCAAGCACAGTCATAAAGACCCAGTGCAGCTAAAAATAAAGAAATACATAAATTTTTAAAAATAAATAAATAGGTTACATATATAAAGTACTTAGCACAATAGTGATACACAGTAGTTACTTTATAAGTAGAAGCTATTGCAGGTTTGTTAATCTAAGTAAGTAAAGTCACTCAGTCGTGTCTGACTCTTTGTGACCCCATGGACTGCAGCCCACCAGGCTCCTCAGTCCATGAGATTCTCCAAGCAAGAATACTGGAGTGGGTTGCCATTTCCTTCTCCAGGGGATCTTCCCGACCCAGGGATCAAACCCGGGTCTCCCGCATTGGAGGCAGACGCTTTAAACTCTGAGCCACCAGGGAAGACTTTAATATATTCAGATACCATAGGAATCCAGATTGAAGAAGGGATAATGGATATGGTTCCTAAGAAGGTGAGAGGGAATGAGATCTGAAGAAGAAAAAGAGGCATTCGTCTTAGACCCAAGTATGAATACCTCTATTTTAACAGGAGGGACAGAGAATACCACAGGTGCCCATGTAAATTGGGTGGTAAATATGCTAGGGAGAAGGTGTTACAGTATAATGACTTCTGTTTTCTCTAAGAAATAAAAGATATTTTCTGAGTGAGCAGCAAGGCAGGAGTTTAGAGATTGAGGAGAGTGGAGAAGATCTGAAATGGCCCTTGCAGAGAGTAAGAGAGCCCGTTGGCCAAAGAAATACAACAACATTGTTGGCAGTGAGGGCCCAGAGCTCAGTTCAGTTCAGTTGCTCAGTCGTGTCCAACTCTTCGCAACCCCGTGGACCACAGCACGTCAGGTGTCCCTGTCTATCACCAACTCTCAGAGTTAAGGAGACAAGGGAATTACTGAAGTATGAACCATGAAATCTAACCTGGGATGGAGGGAGGCAGGACAAGTCCTGTGGTGAAAGTGAAGAGAACCATGGATTAAGGAAAGGTCCCCTTAAGATCAAGGAATGGTCCCAGGGAAAATTGTTTAACAAACAAACTAGCCATTTCCTAAATTAGGGAGCAGTGCTGTATGTAAACAGGATGTTCAGTAGGGGCTCTTTCTGTTTTCCTTTTGGCTGAAGCCCTAAAGATTGAGAAGAAAACAATAGGTGCTATAATGAGGGGCTATATCACCAATGCAGGACTTGTAAAAGGGGGTCAAACTGGTTTTGTGACCTTAAATCCACTCAACTGGAGTATGTATAAGCACAGGGGTTGAAAAGTTGGGAGACATTTTCTTTTAAGAATTGGAATACCTTGGCTTTTTCTTCTCCCTTCTCCTAGGTGAAGGGAATGGGTCTCCTCTCTTCTCAAACCAAGTGAGAGAGATAATTTAAGAAAGCACCTGAAGAGCTTCCAACATGCCTCCTTCTGAAGAGGATAAGGATTGAGAGAAGCTCGGCCAAATGGGAGGTGGTGGGGGCCGTTGAGCTGCACTGGGAGCCCATCTCCCAGCAGTGGGCCAGAGGTGGGGGAGTACTGCTCCTGGACCAGATGTGGGCCTGTGGGAAGAGGCGGTCTGGAGCTATCTCAGATTTCAAGATGGGCTAGAGGGAGTGGCCACCAGATGGCCTGGGGCTGAGGAAGGAATTGTAGGAAGCCAGTAGGAGGCAAGAGACATTGCTTTCACACTTCAGTGTGATACTGCTGAGGAGGTCCACCGTGTGGCTGTGGGAGGGGCTGGCTTGAAAGGCCTGGACTAGAAGGTCACTGAGGGTGAAGAGGTCAAGACAGGAAAAGTCTGGGGTTAGCTGAGTTTTCTGTGTGGATGATGACACATCCACGATGTTGGCAGAGATTGGGGTAGAATGACTGCTAACCACATATGCCCGAGGCCAGAGGTTCTCAGACTGGAGGGCACCATTTAAAAGATACAGAGGTAGCTCATTGAAATAAGACAGAGACTGGATATCGGTTTATTTTTACCAAGTTCCCAAGTGATCTGGAATATCCAGCAGAGTCTGACAACCACTGCTCAAAATTTAGTGCAAAGAACAGAAGATTGTTCAATACATAACAGTTTCTACCAGAAGAAAGGAAGAGAGGGCAATTTACCCAAATAACAGAGGCCCTTAGAAGCAATTTTTTTTGTTTAAAAAAGGGTAGGGAAGTAGTGGTCTGTAAACATTAGCCTTCCAATGTATTACCCATAGCTATCACTTTTCTTTCCTCCTCCCTTCCCTCTCCCTACCTTCCTTCCTGTGAACATGAGCATTATGGGATGAATTATGTCTCCTCAAAAAAAAAAAAAAGATGGGTTGAAATATTTATCCCTAGTAAGTTAGGCCGGAGAAGGCAATGGCACCCCCACTCCAGTACTCTTGCCTGGAAAATCCCATGGGTGGAGGAGCCTGCTAGGCTGCAGTCCATGGGGTCGCTAAGAGTCGGACAACTGAGCAACTTCACTTTTACTTCTCACTTTCATGCATTGGAGAAGGAAATGGCAACCCATTCCAGTGTTCCTGCCTGGAGAATCCCAGGGACGGGGGAGCCTGGTGGGCTACCGTCTATGGGATCGCACAGAGTCAGACACGACTGAAGCGACTTAGCAGCAGCAGCAGCAGTAAGTTAGGCTGTGAACTTAATTGGAAATAGGGCCACAAAAATTTGGAAATAGATATAATTAGTTAAGATGAGATCATACTGGAGAAGGGTGGGCCCTAATTCAAGATAATAGTGTCCTTGAAAGACACAGCCACAGGCAAACACAGAACACACACAGTGAGGAAGGCAGAGACTAGTTCAGTTCAGTTCAGTTCAGTCACGCAGCTATAAACCAATAAATGCCAAAGGTCACTAGCCAACCACTGGAAGCTAGAAAGAAGCAAAGAAGACTTCCTCTGCAGGTTTCAGAAGAGAGCAGGGTCCTGCTGACATCTTGATTTGGGGCTGCTAGCCTTCTAACTGGGAGACAATACATCCCTGTTGTTTTAAGTCACTTTGTGGTACTTTGTTATGATCGCCCTAGGACACTACTACAATAATGAATACAATGAGATGGTCCTTTCTTGATGCCCCATAAATCATCTATCTCTATTACATTCTGCCCATTTTGTGTCCCTGTCTCCTTTTCATTGAACTTCCCTTGTAGCTCTGTGAGTAAAGAATCTGCCTGTGATTCAAGAAACCCAGGTTCAATTCCTGTGTTGGGAGATCCTCTGGAGAAGGAAATGGCAACCCACTGCAGTATTCTTGCCTGGGAAATCCCATGGATAGAGGAGCCTGGCAGGCTATAGTCCACAGGATTGCAAGAGCAGGACATGGCTGAGTGACACCACCACCACCACCGCAGTCTCTCTCAGGACACTGAGAACTCAAGTGTAAGTCAAAGGATGTCCTAAGAACAAGAAAAAGTTCACTACTTGACATGCTTAAGCTGAAATACAATACACTTTGTGTTCTTGATGAAACAGTCAGCCTCCACACTGGCTTCTGTACTTAGTATTGACAAATGAGGCATTTCATGTAAGACGAGTAGCTTATTGGAGTAGGTGGGTGTTAAAGTTATTTTGAAAAAAGGAAAAGAAGCCTGTAAAATAAACCTGTATGCAACTCTCACAAGAAAGAGGTCCCAAGAGGAATCTTAAAACACAGTCTAAACCAAAGTGTTGAGAAAAGTTCTCAGCAATCATACATAATGGGCTCCACTTCCAAAAATCCTCCCACTTCCTCTAATTTTCATAGCTATTCTCTCCTTCACAACACTGAAAGAAAGTCTTGGGCCATTGAATGGCTTGAGAGGCCACACTTACTGACTAAAAAAAAAAGAGGAAGAGCCTGATTTATTTAGCAAAGACTACAGAAACCAAGCAGAAGTAAGGGTACCACTCAGAGCAGGAACAGAGAGAGACAGCTTATCTCATTCAGCTATCTCTAACCTCCCACGATCATGCCTCTGACATGTCAGATCAATAAGTATCTTGTGGCCAGAAATGCTACTTCTAGAAATTTCACTTATAAAAAAAAAAAAGAAGGGTCACAGAAAGGACTAGGGTGGCTTATGGAGAGAGGAAGGAGCCAGTGGTTACTAGCTGAGTTCAGCAATAGTCTCCCAAGACAGGTCTAGAAGAGAAATAAGATGCTAAGTCTCCTATTTTACATCAGGACCTTGAACATGCACTGTATAAGGGGACAGGGTATGTTAAAAGGGCATCTGGGCCAGAGATGCCTGCTCCCCAGCTTTGGCTGCACGTACATAGTTCCAAAGTTCCATCTCAAGTCATAGTTTAGCCTTATGTATGATATTTTCACTTAGATGTTCCACAGTTACCCGAAGCTCTCCACACCTAAAAACTTAGTTCATCTCCAACCCATATCCCTTCCCCAAATCAGTCTCTTCCTCTTGAATTTCCTTTTTATGTGCCCTCTGAATCTCCCCCAAGAGTGATCTGCTTATACTGTCTCAAATTGCTCAGCTCTGTCATGCTCTCCAAATGACCTGGTTAAGGTCTCCAGTGACCTTGGTGTAGGCCAGTCTAATAGTCACTTTATTCTCCTTACACTTCTCAGTGGCTTTTGAGCTGCACACTTCTCAGCTGACCATTTTCTTCTCTTGACCTCTGGTACATTGTACCTCCTGTTTTCCTTTCTATTTCCTTTCTCCATTCCTTCTCTATCCTCTTACCCTCTCCTCTTCAATCTCTAAAATACAGAGTCCCACTAACATGTTAAATACTGTTTATATACACTGATTGACCATATATCCAGTAGGCTCTAGATGGTACAAATAATTACTTGACATTTCTCTCTCAATCTCTCTCAGGCATCTCAAACACAACATCAGTTCAGTTCACTCACTCAGTTGTGTCCGACTCTTTGCAACCCCATGAACCACAGCACACCAGGCCTCCCTGTCCATCACCAACTCCCGGAGTTTACCCAAACTCATGTCCATTGAGTCGGTGATGCCATCCAACCATCTCATCCTTTGTCATCCCCTTCTCCTCCTCCCTCAATCGTTCCCAGCATCAGGGTCTTTTCAAATGAGTCAGCTCTTTGCATCAGGTGGCCAAAGTATTGGAGTTTCAGCTTCAACATCAGTCTTTCCAATGAACACCCAGGACCGATCTCCTTTAGGATAGACTGGTTGGATCTTCTTGCCCAACACAGCCCCAGTCAAACTCCTGATTTTCTTTCAACTTCTCCCAGTTCAACCTGTTCTTCTCCAGTCTTCCCAACTCAGTCAATGGTATATTCAATTTCATGTAATTGTGCCAGCTGGAAGCCTCTCCCTTTCCCTTGTCCCCTAAGTCTAATCCATATGTAAACTCTATGGTTTCTACCTTCACAAAAAATCTTAAATTTCTCTATATTCCTCTTCTACCACTTTGATCTAAGCTAATACCTAGCCTCGAGACTGACTTCTCTGACACATCTCTTACCACCTTCACCCCAACCTGCACCTCTTCACCCAGTTAGAAAGTGAAATTTTAAGAACTTCTTACTACAACCTACAAGGCCACACATGATGTGGCTTTTTGCTAGCCTCTCCAGGCTCATCTCATTCCCTTCTCTCCTTTGCCAACAGAGCTTAAACCTCTTGTCCTTTCAGTTCCTGGGACCAGCCCAGCTCTTTCCCGCCTCAGGGCTTTTGCATAAACTGTTCCCTTTTCCTTGAACACATTCAGCCTACTCCTTTTATGTGTATTCCGTTCAGTTCAGTCGCTCAGTCGTGTCCAACTCTTTGCAACCCCATGAATCACAGCACGCCAGGCCTCCCTGTCCATCACCAACTCCCAGAGTCCACTCAGACTCATGTCTATCAAGTCAGTGATGCCATCCAGCCATCTCATCCTCGGTCGTCCCCTTCTCCTCCTGCCCCCAATCCCTCCCAGCATCAAAGTCTTTTCCAATGAGTCAACTCTTCGCATGAGGTGGCCAAAGTACTGCAGTTTGAGCTTCAGCATCATTCCTTCTAAAGAAATTCCAGGGCTGATCTCTTTCAGAATGGACTGGTTGGATCTCCTTGCATCCAAGGGACTCTCAAGAGTCTTCTCCAACACCACAGTTCAAAAGCATCAATTCTTTGATGCTCAGCCTTCTTCACAGTCCAACTCTCACATTCATACATGACCACAGGGAAAACCATAGCCTTGACTAGACAGTCCTTAGTCAGCAAAGTAATGTCTCTGCTTTTGAATATGCTATCTAGGTTGCTCATAACTTTTCTTCCAAGGAGTAAGCATCTTTTAATTTCATGGCTGCAATCACCATCTGCAGTGATTTTGGAGCCCAAAAAAATAAAGCCTGACACTGTTTCCACTGTTTCCCATGAAGTGATGGAGTCAGATGCCATGATCTTCATTTTCTGAATGTTGAGCTTTAAGCCAACTTTTTCACTCTCCTCTTTCACTTTCATCAGAGGCTTTTTAGTTCCTCTTCACTTTTTGCTATATGGGTGGTGTCATCTGCATATCTGAGGTTATTGATATTTCTCCCGGCAATCTTGATTCCAGCTTGTGTTTCTTCCAGTCCAATGTTTCTCATGATGTACTCTGCATAGAAGTTAAATAAGCAGGGTGACAGTATACAGCCTTGACGTACTCCTTTTCCTATTTGGAACCAGTCTGTTGTTCCATGTCCAGTTCTAACTGTTGCTTCCTGACCTGCATACAGATTTCTCAAGAGGCAGGTCAGGTGGTCTGGTATTCCCATCTCTTGAAGAATTTTCCACTATTTTTTTGTGATCCACACAGTCGAAGGCTTTGGTATAGTCAATAAGGCAGAAATAAATGTTTTTCTGGAACTCTCTTGCTTTTTCCATGATCCAGCNTCTAACTGTTGCTTCCTGACCTGCATACAGATTTCTCAAGAGGCAGGTCAGGTGGTCTGGTATTCCCATCTCTTTCAGAATTTTCCACAGTTTATTGTGATCCACACAGTCAAAGGCTTTGGCATAGTCAATAAAGCAGAAATAGATGTTTTTCTGGAACTCTCTTGCTTTTTCCATGATCCAGTGGATGCTGGCAATTTGATCTCTGGTTCCTCTGCATTTTCTAAAACCAGCTTGAACATCAGGGAGTTCACAGTTCACGTATTGCTGAAGCCTGGCTTGGAGAATTTTGAGCATTACTTTACTAGCATGTGAGATGAGTGCAATTTTGCAGTAGTTTGAGCATTCTTTGGCATTGCCTTTCCGTGGGATTGGAATGAAAACTGACCCTTCCCAGTCCTGTGGCCACTGCTGAGTTTTCCAGATTTGCTGGCGTATTGAGTGCGGTACTTTCACAGCATCATCTTTCAGGATTTGAAACAGCTCAACTGAATTCCATATTCTTCTGTTTCCTACTTGCTTTGTGATTTGATTACTATCTTTAGTACATTTGGATTTCTTAAAAAAAATTTTTGGTATCTATTATAGAATTTTGGTTTGTTGTTACCATGAGGTTCGTGTATAGCCACCTACTTTAAATTAATGATCTCTTAAATTTGAATGCATTCAGAAAGCCCTACATTTTCACTTCTCTTGCCACATTTAATGCTTTTGATATCATATTTTCATCTTTTTATTTTGTGTATTTCTGAACTATTTACTGTAGTATACATGATTTTATACTTTTATGTTTTAACTTTTAGCTTTGTGTGAAATTTTTTTCTTTCATGGTTTTTTAAAAATCTGAATATGGCCTTTTCTGCTTAGAGAAATCTCTTTAACCCTTCTGGTAAATTTTAGTGTTTTATTAGTTTAGTGGCCATGAGCTCTTTTTTGTTTTTGCTTTTCATAAAATTATTTCTCTTTTCTTCACTTCTGAATAATAATGTTGCCAGGTAGAGTATTGCTGGTTATAGAATTGGTCCATAGTCTTATGGTAGTTCCCTTGTATGTAACTACTTGTTTTTCTCTTACTGCTTTTAATTTAAGTCTTTAGTTTTTGACATTTTAAGCACAATGTTTCTCTCTTTGAATCTGAGTTCATTTTGTTTGAGACTGCTTGCTGGATTTGGATGTCTGTGTTTTTTATCAGGTTAGGGAAGTTTTTCTTTATTAGTATTATTTATTCAATGTATGGATGTGAGAGTTGGACTGAGAAGAAAGCTGAGTGCCATCAAAAGAACTGATGCTTTTGAACTGTGGTGTTGGAGAAGACTCTTGAGAGTCCCTTGGACTGCAAGGAGATCCAACCAGTCCATTCTGAAGGAGATCAGCCCTGGGTGTTCTTTGGAAGGACTGATGCTGAAGCTGAAACTCCAATAGTTTGGCCACCTCATGTGAAGGGTTGACTCATTGGAAAAAACTCTGATGCTGGGAGGGATTGGGGGCAGTAAGAGAAGGGGACGACAGAGGTGAGATGGCTGGATGGCATCACTGACTCGATGGGCATGAGTTTGGGTATACTCTGGGAGTTGGTGATGGACAGGGCGGCCTAGCATGTTGCAATTCATGAGGTCGCAAAGAGTCGGACGCGGCTGAACTGACTGACTGATTCAAATAAGTTCTCTTCCCCTTTCTGTCTCTTTTATCTTTATGGCACCCCTGTGGGACTTCAATGTATTAGTACGTTTTATGTTGCCCAGAGGTCTCTTTTATTAGCCTTGTTGTTTAAACTTCTTTTTTTTCTGTTCGGTTTCAGTGATTTCTACTGTTCTCTTTTCCAGATTGCAGATCCACTTTTCTGTGTCATTTCATCTATCATGAATTCTCTCTGGTGCATTATTTATTTTAGCTATTGTTATTTTTCAAGACTAATTTTTTTTTCTTTGTTTCCTAACTCTTGAAATTCTCACAGTATTCATTTTTCTTTCAGGTATGGTATCTTTATAAACATTATGTGGAACTCTTTTTCAGGTAGATTGCTTATCTGTTTAACTTAGTTATTTTTCTTAGGTTTTTGTTTTTTCCTTTTATTTGGACAGTATTCCTCTAGGCTTCATTTTGTCTAATTCTCTATGTTAACTTCTATGGATGCCACCAAAATCTTAGTCTCTAGGAGGGTATTCCATCTGCTTCTGGCCTCTCTGAGAGGCTTTCTAAGATAAGAAAGTGGATTTGACCTATGTGCCTTTCTGATGCTGCATTTGCTGGGATTGGAGTGAGTTTTTCATATGTCTTTTAAGGGTGGAGTCTCAGTTTTCTGCAACCCTCTGACTCTTCTAAATGTAAACCCAGCTTGTTTTCACATATTTTAGGAACTTACCTTCCTAGTGCAGGACCGATGGACTGGGAAGCCTGATGTGGGGCTTAGACCCTTTACTACTAGTTGAGCACCTGAGCAATTGTGATATCCCTCCAGCTTGTGTTTTGCCTTGCCAAGAGTATGCATCTTGATTGGACCATATCTCTGCCCCTCTTACTCATCTTGTCTCCTTATTATATCTTTTGTTGTGGAAAATTTTCTCTTCTATTTTTTTTAGGTCATTGTCAGAGATAGTTGCTCTCTAAGTACTTGTATTTTTTGTGTGCTTCTGAAAGGAAGTGAGGTCAGGTCTTCCTACTTTGCCATCTTGATCTCAACCCTTTATTAATTCCTCTAAAAGTTTTGGTGGAACTCATCAGTGAAGCCAACTATCCATGGTCTTTGATTTGTGGGAATTTTAAAAATTAATAATTCAGTCTCTAATTTTTATAGGTTTACTCTGGCTTTCTATTTTTTCTTGATTCAGTTTTAGTAGTTTTTGTCTTTCTAGGAATTTGCCCATTTCATTTATTAATTTGTTGGTATAAAGTTGCTTATAATATCCTATTATAATTCTTTTTTATTTTTGTAAGGTCAGTAGTAATTTCTCATGAGAAGGCTTGATTTAGAAGAGAGAGAGACAGCCAATAAAATTTTAAATAAGAAAAGATCAAGTAATGATCAGTGTTACAGTGATAAAATGAAGAAAGTGGATAGGTGGCTATTTTAGATTGAGTGATAGCTAAAGGCCTGGCTGAGAAGTAACATTTTAACTGAAACCTGCATGACAGTAATGAGCCAGCCACAGAAGTACTCATAGCATTTTAGGCAGAGAGACATCCCTAGTACAAAAGTGTAAGAGGTAAAAAGCCAAACTGAGAAATGCAAAGAAAATCAGTATGGCTGAAGTGTACTATGTGAGAGGGAGATTAGGAGATTAGGTGAGAGATACAGATAGGTCCAGAACATATGGAACCTGGAAGGCAGCCATGGTAAAGAATTTGGATTCTGTTCCAAGTGAAACCATTGGAAAGGTTTAAGCAAGGGACTGACATGATCTGTTTTATGTTTTAAAAGATTACTCTCTCTCTCGTGTGGAAAACAGATCAGAAGGCGACAAGAGGGGAAGACCATTTATGGAAGACAAATTATGTTTTATACTAGCAATCCAGGTGAGAGAAGTTAGTTCTGTTGCTGCTGCTGCTAAGTCACTTCGTCATGTCTGACTCTGTGTGACCCATAGATGGCAGCCCACCAGGCTCCCCCATCCCTGGGATTCTCCAGGCAAGAACACTGGAGTGGGTTGCCATTTCCTTCTCCAGTGCATGAAAGTGAAAAGTGAAAGTGAAGTCACTTAGTCGTGTCCGACTCTTCACGACCCCATGGACTGCAGCCTACCCAGCTCCTCCATCCATGGGATTTTCCAGGCAAGAGTACTGGAGTAGGATGCCATCGCCTTCTCTGGAAGTTAGTTCTGGACCAGAGTAAGAGTGGAAATGGAGATAGAGGATGCATTCATGATTTGTCTGGTGATAGAATCACTTTGCCAGTGCCTAGATGTAGTGGAGGAAAGAGAGAATCATAAGAGACATCTGAGGTTTTTTGACTTGAATAGCTTGGTGGATGGCATGATAGTAAGTGGTACTCTTGGGGCTCAGAGCAGGTCACTCCAAGATACACCACAGTGGCATAGTGATTATTTTAAATTTCAATTACTTAACAAATGCCTCATGGGAGAAAATCATAATAAAAAACAGTTTCTCTCAGAAAGGAGGAAATAAATCTCCTGTGTGAAGGTATTCTCCCTATACCAGGAGCATAGAAAGCATCCTTATCACCAACGTAGATATTTCAAGACAAATAAAGGTGTATAAGCAGACTTTGTTACTTCACCAGTTTATTAATGCACAAGCCTGTTTGTTTTGTTAAATCTTCACAAGTAATTTTCTTTGTCTAAAAATGATGTATAAATAGCCTACTTTAGTTGTGCTGAGTGTCCTATTTTTATGAGACCTCTTTACTACAGATTAGATTTTTTTCTCCGCTTAATTTGTTTTGTTTCAATTTAATTATTAGACTAGTCTAAAAATGTATGTTTTTTGGGGGAGGTGGATTTCCCCCTCCCTGATGGCATACATAGTTATTTCTTTGCATGAGTGTCTCCATGCAAAGAAATGTCTCAAACTAGGGACTTGATATAGCAAGTGTCTTATTTATTCTTGTATCTCAAGCACCTACAAATGCTGGATCAGTTTGGATTGGAAAAATTGTATACCATGATAATAAAATATTATTATCTTTGAAAAGTGAAAGTGTTAGTTGCTCGGTCATATCCGATTCTTTGTGACCCCATGGACTGTAGCCCACCAGGGTCCTCTGTCCATGGAATTCTCCAGGCACGAATACTGAAGTGGGTTGCCATGCTCTTCTCCAGGGGATCTTCTTGACCCAGGGATCGAACCCAGGTCTCCCACCTTGCAGGCAGATTCTTTACCATTTGAGCTACCCCAGAAGCCCATTATTTTCTTTATCTTAACTAAATTTAGGGTGATGAGAAAATGCTCCTAGGAAAGAATGTTTGAACTGACTCATGATGAAAAGCAGCGACTGTTGGGAAAAGGCAATTTTGTAATATAGCACAGAATACTTTGTTATCAGTTCAGTTCAGTCACTCAGTCGTGTCCGACTCTTTGTGACCCCATGAATCGCAGCATGCCAGGCCTCCCTGTCCACCACCAACTCCTGGAGTTCACTCAGACTCATGTCCATCGAGTCAGTGATGCCATCCAGCCATCTCATCCTCTGTCATCCCCTTCTCCTCCTGCCCCCAATCCCTCCCAGCATCAGAGTCTTTTCCAATGAGTCAGCTCTTCACATGAGGTGCCAAAGTACTAGAATCACTTTTTAAAATCCAGATGCATATCAGAACTATCTTGGAATTTTTTTTTTGAAGAATACAAATACCCATGTATTTCTTGTTTTTCCTCCAAAGCTCCAGATGTCTTTCTAATAAGCATCTATATTTAAAAATGACTGGACTATAGAGGGATTTTTTTTTTTTAAAACTTTTACCTAGTTTGTTCCACTTTTTCTATTTCGTATTCAGTGCTCCCATCCCATTTAGTTTATGTTTTCAAATTTCTCCGTTTGTTTTGTTTTGTTGTTCTTTATCAAGTAGAAAAGCTTATGTATAATATACATATTTTTAGAAAAACTATGAATTTCTGTTTAAATAATTTATGACATTTTATTTTATTTTTAATTATTATTTTTTAAATTAATTTTTATTTTTTAGTTTGTTTTGCTTTACAATACTGTATTCGTTTTGCTACACATCTACATGAATTAGCCACGAGTATNGTTTTGGGGGGGGGCAATATTTCATAGTATTTCTGTACATGTATGACTATTCTTGTTCAAGAGAAATTTTCAAGGATTTTTTTTTTTAATATCAAAATCCTTGAAAGATAAACCTTTGTTTTATATTGCAAAATCCATTGTAAGACAGGACAGAAGGCATTATTATTTCTTGAGATAAAAGGAATACTGTTTCCCTCTGGGCCAAATGTTAGGTGGGTTTACTTATAGACCCTTTTATAAAACTGGAGTTTTCTTAAGCTCAGGGTCTCTCAACTATAACACTAGGCCACTGAGTGCAGCTGTGCTCACCTCTGTACTTGTTTCTTGGAATCTGTGGGAGAACGGGAACAAATAAAGCAAATCTGAAGCTGGTACTGACCCAGGAATCTTATGTCTTCTACCAGTATCTATAAAAGTGTGATAACCTAACTTACTAGGTTGTAAGTAGGGCAAACTCTCAGACACTTTGTAACAATTTTGGAGATAATTGAAGGATAGAATACCAACAGAGACATGACTTTCTAAAAGAAGAAAGTAAAAGGATTTTATGCTTCTCATATCCCCAATTTAAAGGATATGAGAATACTTTCCAGGACTAGTAGCAAATGTTTTCAAGTTATGGTCAAGAAGTGATGGGGTGAAGTTAAGAGCAATCCTATAACTTTTAATGATGCTTCAGGGTAGGAAGTAACCTTGAAACAAGCTACCCAAATGAGTCTTTTGCTTGTCTTTATTCCTCTAGGTAGGAAATGGATGAGTCAAAGAGTCCCAAAGCTGGTCCACAGGGCTTTGGGTAAACTGAAAACAGGGGAAGTTTGATAGAGTCATATGTCTGTTTGAAATAAAAAGTAACTGTGACTTACTTACTGGTAGAAAGCTGCTTTCTCTCTTCATGGTCACTGTCAGCTGCTTTGAGAAAACAGGCTAAGTATTCATTCTATGGATATAATTTGGGAAAATAGATCAGGGGAGGGAAGGACTCAGACTTTTTTGACTCTGTTAGATGGAGAAGGAAATGGCAACTACTCCAGTATTCTTAACTGGAGAATCCCAGGGACAGAGGAGCCTCATGGGCTGCCATCTATGGGGTCGCACAGAGTTGGACACGACTGAAGTGACTTAATAGTAGTAGTAGTAGATGCAGACACCCAAATCTCCATCTTATCCAGACTTGTGTGAGGAGGAGACATCTGGATTCAATTGTTGGGATTCAGCAAGATTCACTGTGGGAAAAGAAAGCTAACATGGTTGTATGTTTGGGGGCCTTTGGGCTAATTCATTGCACTGTTTTGTCGCTTCTAGACCTGCCTGTATGGTAGGAATTGGTGAGTTTTTGGAACTTCCCCATTCTACAAGTGCCAGAAAATCAGTCTGATTATGGAAGAGCTCACACAGAGAGAGACTAGTGAATACAATTTTTCTTGGCTTTTACCACACGTGGACGGGTCATGATTTAGCATGAGATTCTTTCCCACTTGAGGCCCAATGCTTTCCTTTATAAATGGTGTCTGTGTGTGATAGGTCAGAAGCAGGAGTCTCAGTTGTCCTATTAACATATCTCTGTCATCAATGTAATGATACAATCCATGCCTCTGATAAGTACCAAAGTGTTTTGGGACTACACGGGAACGTTCATGATTATCCATCCAATAGTCAAGGAAAAACTATTGTCTCTTTGGACCCCAGGCATCAAAAAAGTAGGACTAGGTCCTTGTTGGGCATTTTGGACAAAAAGGCAGAACAAGTCTCTGTGACTGATGACTGTTGATTGGAACCTCTGGAAAAGGGAGACAACCTCTACCCAGAGGTGGTCCTTGGAGTTTTGAACTTAAAATCTCCCTGTTAGAGCTTCCAGGTATACTTCTTCTTCTTCTTCTTCTTTTTAAATTGGAAAATAATTGCTTTACAATATTCTGTCAGTTTCTGCTTTAAAAAGTGAATCAGCAATACATACACATATATTCCCTCCATCCTGAATCTCTCTCACATCTCCTCATCCCACCTCTCTAGCCATCACAAAGCACCGAGCTGAACTCCCTGTGCTTGCAGCTGTGTCCCACTAGCTATCTATTTTACACATGGTAGTGTATATATATCAATGCTACTTTCTCCATTTATCCCACCTTTCCCTTCTAACCCTGTGTCCACAAGTCCCTTCTCTACACCAGTGTCTCTATTCCTGCCCTGCAGATAGGCTCATCTATACCAGGTACATCTCTTTTGAAAAGTAAATATTTATCTTGCTGTTGTTCAGTCACTAAGTATTTTTTGACCTTTGTAACCCCATAAACTAGCACACCAGGCCTCCCTGTCCTTCACTATCTCCCAGAGTTTGCTCAAATTTATGGCCATTGAATCGGTGATGCTAACAATCTCATCGTCTGTCACCCTCCTCCTTTGCCTTCAAACTTTCACAGTATCAAAGTATTTTCCAGTGAGTTGGCTCTTCACATTGAGAGCTTGTTGCTGAAACACGAAAGACACCAGAATTCTTGGCCTCCGGAGAATTCAATCTGGGGCCAGAGACAAGGCTTGATCACTCAGAACTTTTGTTTAATAAAATTTTATTAAAGTATAAAAGAGATAGAGAAAGCTTCTGACACAGACATCAGAGGGGGGATGAAAAATGCCCCCTCCCTAGTGTTAGCAAGGGAGTTATATATTTTTTAATTAGTTATTACAATGAATCAAAAGAATGTCTGGAGGTTGTAAAGATCTTGACCCACTCTCATGATTTATATTTTAAAATAACAGGATTAGCCAGATTTCTGGAAGGAGAAACTGTCCTCAAGCTGGATAAATTGTTGTTATATAATCCTTCAGTTCAGTTCAGTCACTCAGTTGTGTCCGACTCTTTGCAACCCCATGAATCACAGCACGCCAGGCCTCCCTGTCCATCACCAACTCCTGGAGTTCACTCAGACTTACGTCCATAGAGTCAGTAATGCCATCCAGCCATCTCATTCTCTGTTGTCTCCTTCTTGTACCAGAATTCTTGGCCTCCGGAGAATTCAATCTGGGGCCAGAGACAAGGCTTGATCACTCAGAACTTTTGTTTAATAAAATTTTATTAAAGTATAAAAGAGATAGAGAAAGCTTCTGACACAGACATCAGAGGGGGGATGAAAAATGCCCCCTCCCTAGTGTTAGCAAGGGAGTTATATATTTTTTAATTAGTTATTACAATGAATCAAAAGAATGTCTGGAGGTTGTAAAGATCTTGACCCACTCTCATGATTTATATTTTAAAATAACAGGATTAGCCAGATTTCTGGAAGGAGAAACTGTCCTCAAGCTGGATAAATTGTTGTTATATAATCCTTCAGTTCAGTTCAGTCACTCAGTTGTGTCCGACTCTTTGCAACCCCATGAATCACAGCACGCCAGGCCTCCCTGTCCATCACCAACTCCTGGAGTTCACTCAGACTTACGTCCATAGAGTCAGTAATGCCATCCAGCCATCTCATTCTCTGTTGTCTCCTTCTTGTCCTGTCCCCAATCCCTCCCAACATCAGAGTCTTTTCCAATGAGTCAACTGTTCACATGAGGTGGCCAAAGTACTGGAGTTTCAGCTTCAGCATCATTCCCTCAAAGAAAATCCCAGGGCTGATCTCCTTCAGAATGGACTGGTTGGATCTCCTTGCAGCCCAAGGGACTCTCAAGAGTGTTCTCCAACACCACAGTTCAAAAGCACCAATTCTTCAGCTCTCAGCCTTCTTGACAGTCCAACTCTCACATCCATACATGACTACAGGAAAAACCATAGCCTTGACTAGACAGACTTTTGTTGGCAAAGTAATGTCTCTGCTTTTGAATATGCTATCTAGGTTGCTCACAACTTTTCTTCCAAGGAGTAAGTGTCTTTTAATTTCATGGCTGCAGTCACCATCTGCAGTGATTTTGGAGCCTCCAAAAATAAACTCTGACACTGTTTCCACTGTTTCCCCATCTATTTCCCATGGGGTGATGGGACTGGATGCCATGATATTCATTTTCTGAATGTTGAGCTTTAAGCCAACTTTTCACTCTCCTCTTTCACTTTCAACAAGAGGCTTTTTAGCTCCTCTTCACTTTCTGCCATAAGGGTGGTGTCATCTGCATATCTGAGGTTATTGATATTTCTCCCAGCAATCTTGATTCCAGCTTGTGTTTCTTCCAGTCCAGCGTTTCTCATGATGTACTCTGCATAGAAGTTAAATAAGCAGGGTGACAATATACAGCCTTGACGTACTCCTTTTCCTATTTGGAACCAGTCTGTTGTTCCATGTCCAGTTCTAACTGTTGCTTCCTGACCTGCATACAGATTTCTCAAGAGGCAGGTCAGGTGGTCTGGTATTCCCATCTCTTTCAGAATTTTCCACAGTTTACTGTGATCCACACAGTCAAAGGCTTTGGCATAATCAATAAAGCAGAAATAAATGTTTTTCTGGAACTCTCTTGCTTTTTCCATGATCCAGCGGATGTTGGCAATTTGATCTCTGTTTCCTCTGCCTTTTCTAAAACCAGCTTGAACATTAGGAAGTTCACGGTTCACGTATTGCTGAAGCCTGGCTTGGAGAATTTTGAGCATTACTTTACTAGCATATGAGATGAGTGTATCACCTTCGCCTAATTACACTTGGCATTAGGTAAAATAATTGACACATATTAATAGTAGATTTTAGTAAGTATTTCCTGATTGAGGACAACAAATAGATCTGACTAGAAAAGTCTACCAACAATTCATTGACCAATAAGTAGGACAAGGGGAAAGCACTTACTCTATGACATAAAATACCTGTTAGGAAAATAGAATGAAGTTCATAAGGATATTGAAGACTGGTGCTTCTTTTCCTTAAGGGTTCTAAAATCTCACTGGACACATAAAGAAGTAACCAAAGTATTAAAGAACAATATTTAGCTAGCATGAGACACTTTAAATTCTTTCAGAAAAAGGTAGGGTCTAAATCACAAATAAATAATACTAAAGCAGCAGCAGTGTAGAAAGATAACTGATTGCCAAATGATTAGCATAGATTTGTGGTTCCCAACATTCTTATCACCACATCTGTGGTTCATTATTATTTTCCTTTGTTATTTAAAAAATGAAAGTGTCTAATAAGCATATTACACTTACATATGCAATAATATGCTTTCCCACTTTTAATCATGTAATTCCTTAGTTAGACCTACATAATCCCTAAATGGAAAATCCCATAGACAGAGGAGCCTGGTAGGCTACAGTCCATGGGGTCTCAAAGAGTCAGATACGACTGAGCAACTTCACTCACTTAATCCCTAAATGGTGCTTCCCAGGTGGCAATAGTGGTAAAGAACCCATCAGCCAATGCAGAAGATATAAGTAATGCAGGTTTGATCCCTGGGTCGGGAAGATCCCCTGGAGGAGGGCATGGCAACCCATTCCAGCATTCTTGCTGGGAGAATCCCATAACAGAGGAGCTTGGCAGCCTATAGTCCATAGCGTCACAAAGAGTTGGACATGACTGAAGTGACTTGGCACACACACAGTCCCTAATTAGAGCACGTAATCAGCATGCTATAAAAAAAAAATGCAAGGCAAAAGTAGAGCTAGGTAGCTTTTATTACTGAATACATTTTCACTAAGCTTTTTGAAGTATTTAAAATAGCTTGCAAAGCTCCTTTTAGGTATTCCATTCAAAACTTTAGCCTATGTATTTTGTTAAGAAAATAATACACATTGGATTGAGAAGTTATGGTATATATACACAATGGAATATTACTAAGCTATAAAAAGGAACACATCTGACTCAGTACTAATGAGGTGAATGAACCTGGAGGTTATATACAGAGTGAAGTAATTCAGAAAGAGACAAATACTGTATATTAATGCATATATATTGAATCTAGAAATATGGTACAGAGAGCCTATGTGCAGGACAGCAAAGGAGACACAGACATAAAGAACAGACTTTTGGACTCAGTGGGAGAAGGTGAGGGTAGAATGATTTGAGAGAATAGCATTGAAATATGTATATTCAGTTCAGTTCAGTTGTTCAGTCATGTCTGACTCTTTGCGACCCCATGAGTCGCAGCACGCCAGGCCTCCCTGTCCATCACCAACTCCTGGAGTTCACTCAGACTCATGTCCATTGAGTCCGTGATGCCATCCAGCCATCTCATCCTCTGTCTTCCCCTTCTCCTCCTGCCCCCAATCCCTCCCAGCATCAGTCTTTTCTAATGAGTCCACTCTTCACATGAGGTGGCCAAAGTACTGGAGTTTCAGCTTTAGCATCACTCCTTCCAAAGAACACCCAGGACTGATCTCCTTTAGAATGTAAATTACTATATGTACATACGTACACACATATGGTATGTACATCACATACACATATATGGTATGTACATACATATATATTACATGCATATTACACACACATATATAGTATGTACATACATATGGTATGTACATTACCATATGTGAAATAGATAACAGTGTGAGTTTGGTGTATGACCATGTAGGGCACCCAAAGCCAGTGCTCTGTGACAACCCGGAGGGATAGAGCGGGGAGGGAGATGCGATGGCGAATCAGGATGGAGGGGACACATGTATACCTATGGCCAATTCATATTAGTATATGGTTTTTACCATTAATATATGGCAAAACCCATCACAATATTTATATAGTTAAAATAAATTTTAAAAAAAGAAAAGAATACTCACTGTACCTAGTGTTTTTCTCATAAAACTTTCCCTGTGCTCTTTGCTGATTAATAACTGTAAAGTGAATCAGATTCTTTGAGGGAGAGACACTTATCATTGTGGTATTTTGATAATAAGGTAATCAAGGTTTAGATAGCGTATCAGCCCCCAAATACAGCAGACAACAGAGCATTGCTCTACATCATGGCAGACACCACCACAGAATTGAATACGCCTCCTCTTTTCTTCACTGTTTGCCATGAAACAGTAGAGAGAGGAATGAAGAAAAAAAATAAATGAATCAGACTTTCCTTTTTAATGGAATTATTGGGTATCTTTTAATTCTGTCTTTAGGCTAGGAAGTAATACTATATGCTAGTTGAAACTAATTTGACCATTAAAACTGTTTTTCTTCTGTATTTTTAATTTTAATTATTTTAGACACCAGGACATGAATTCTTAAGTAATTTCCATCAAGAGGAGTAAGAGCATGTAAGTATCCATAAAGTAAACATTTCTCCATCCAGGTGCTTTAGTGAATTGAAGTGAAGTCGCTCAGTCGTGTGACTCTTTGCAACCCCATGGACTATAGCCTATCAGGCTCCTCTGTCCATGGGATTTTCCAGGCAAGAGTGCTGGAGTGGATTGTCATTTCCTTCTCCAGGGGATCTTCCTGGCCCAGGAATCAATCCTGGGTCTCCTGCATTGCAGGCAGATGCTTTACTGTCTGAGCCACCAGGGAAGCCCCCCATGTGCTTTAGAAGTGTCTAAATAAACTAAATGATGTTTTCAAGCTGTCATTTTGACATTTCTAAAAACTGACCACTTCAACAAAATCACTGTAATGGCACTCCACTCCAGCACTCTTGCCCGGAAAATCCCACGGATGGAGGAACCTGGTAGGCTGCAGTGCATGGGGTCACTAAGAGTCGGACACGACTGAGCGGCTTTACTTTCCCTTTTCACTTTCATGTATTGGAGAAGGAAATGGCAACCCATTCCAGTACTCTCGCCTAGAAAATCCTATGGGCGGAGAGGGCTGCAGTCCATGGGGTCGCGAAGAGTCGGACACGACTGAGTGACTTCACTTTCACTTTTCACTTTCATGCATTGGAGAAGGAAATGGCAACCCACTCCAGTATTCTTGCCTGGAGAATCCCAGGGACAGGGGAGCCTGGTGGGCTGCCGTCTATGGGGTCGCGCAGAGTCTGAAACAACTGAAGTGACTTAGTAGCAGCAGCATAGAGGTGTTCAAGGGATGCAAGCAAATCATGTTACAAATGTTCTAAAGAAGAAGAATGCTAATCATAAAATCATTGAACAACTTAACACCAGAACTCAAGATATTTCAATCCATAATTTTGCTAACAGGTTTTTGCTAATTCTTTTATATTTTTATAGCTTTGTGTGAGAGGCAAGCTGCAGTTTAGTTGGTGGAAATTTTGTTACTAGACAAATGCTTGATAGATCAAGATTTTTGGTTCTTAATGCACCCTGTGATGAACCCAATCACCACCTCTTTTTCTTCGAGATGTTCACAAACATCCTCATCTTCAGACCTTAAAGGCCTTTACGATAAACATTTTCCTCCATATTTTATCCACAGACAAAACAACTGTAGTGACTCTTCTGAGGTTATTTGTAGCCTTTGCAAAGCTAAAATCCAAAGCTGTGGGTTCTTTTTCATTAGGTATTTAAGAGTTTTTCTTTTATTGTGGTAAGGTCCTTAACAAAATATACCATTTTAATGATGAAATTCAGAGGCACATTAACTACACTCATAATATTATACAACGATCACCAATATTTATTTCTAAAACTTTTTCATTACTCTAATAGGAGCTCTGTATCACTAGGTATATTTTATGTAATACATTGATTAAGTGCTTATTCATTAAATAAATAGTTTATCCACAAAAAAACATTTATTAAGTACCCGCTATGCTTATCATCCCATGGTTGATACTGGAGATGAATAAGGAGCAACGGAAGAAAAAGAAACCAACAGAGGGAGTAAAGATATTTCATTTTTGAAATATTTTTGCCTTTCTATGGATAGTCATGTGACCAAGAAAACAATATTAATATTTGCTGTCTGATCTAAGCACATTCTGTATATTCATTCATTTAATTCCTATAACAATTCTGTGAGGTAGGTACTATTAATATTATCTTGATGCTACAGATGATGACATGGAGGCTAAGGGAGATTAAATAACTTAACCAAGTTTACATCACTAATAAAGAGTTGGAGCTAGGTTTCCAACCTAGGCTAACAAGTTCACCATGTGTGCCCTTAGAGAAAAGTTAGATAGTTTTAACTTTTTGAAAAATAAGTATTGAGATATAATTTCCTTAAAATAAAATGTGCCTAATTTAAGTTATAGTTTAATAAGTTTAAACAAGTGTGCACAATCATGCCACAATCATAGTCAAGAAACAGCACATTTTCATCACCTAAAATGTTCCCTTGTAATTTTTTACAGTCGATTTTTCCTAGATCCACAACCTCTAGTTTTAGGCAGCTACTAGTGTGCTTTCTGTAACTAGATTAAATTTCTCCCTCCTCTACTTTCATATAAATAGGATCATACAGCTTGTACTTACTCTTTTATGTCTAGTTTCTTTTGCTCAGCATATTATTTGAGATCATTGATACTGTTGCATGCATTACTAATTCCTTTCAATAACTAATATTTCACTATATAGATATTTTATCATTTATCATTTCATCCGTTGATAGACATTTGGTTTATTTGCAGCTGTGACACTATGAATAAATCTGCTAAAAACATTCATATATAGATATATACACCCTTTCGTTTGTCTTGGGTAAATACTTACGAATGACATAGGTGATTGTATGGTATCTACTTAACTTTTATAAGAATCTGCCCAATTATTTTTCAGAGCTGTGGTAGCATTTTCTGTTTCCATCCAGCAGCAATCTATGACAGCTCTAGGTGCTCAATATCCTTGCCAAAAGTTGATATTTTTGGTCTTTTTAATTTTAGCCTTTAAAATGAATAAGTTGTGGTGACTCATTGTGGTTTTACTTTGCACTTCCCTGAAGGCTAAGGATATGAACCATCTTCTTATGGGTTTACTGGCCATTCATATATCTTCTTTTGTAAAGTTCAAATAATTTGCCCCTGTTTTATTGGATTGTTTTATCTCCATACTGGACATAGACTAACAGATTGGTTCCAAATAGGAAAAGGAGTACATCAAGGCTATATATTGTCATCCTGCTTATTTAATTTATATGCAGAGTACATCATGAGAAACGCTGGGCTGGAGGAAGCACAAGCTGGAATCAAGATTGCTGGGAGAAATATCAATAACCTCAGATATGCAGATGACATCATCTGGCAGAAAGTGAAGAGGAACTAAAAACCTCTTGATGAAAGTGAAAGAGGAGAGTGAAAAAGTTGGCTTAAAGCTCAACATTCAGAAAACTAAGATCATGGCATCTGGTCCCATCACTTCATGGGAAATAGATGGGGAAACAGTGGAAACAATGGCTGACTTTATTTTGGGGGGCTCCAAAATCACTGCAGATGGTGATTGCAGCCATGAAATTAAAAGATGCTTACTCCTTGGAAGAAAAGTTATGACCAACCTAGACAGCATATTAAAAAGCAGAGACATTACTTTGCTACAAAGGTCCATCTAGTCAAGGCAATGGTTTTACCAGTAGTCATGTATGGATGTGAGAGTTGGACTATAAAGAAAGCTGAGCACCGAAGAATTGATGCTTTTGAATTGTGGTGTTGGAGAAGACTCTTGAGAGTCCCTTGGACTGCAAGGAGATCCAACCAGTCCATCCTAAAGGAGATCAGTCCTGGGTGTTCACTGTAAGGATTGATGCTGAAGCTGAACTCCGATAGTCTGGCCACCTGATGCGAAGAGCTGACTCATCTGAAAAGACCCTGATGCTGAGAAAGATTGAAGGCAGGAGGAGAAGGGGACGACAGAGGATGAGATGGTTGGATGGCATCACCGACTCGATGGACATGGGTTTGGGTAGACTCCAGGAGTTGGTGATGGACAGGGAGGCCTGGCGTGCTGCGGTTCTTGGGGTCGCAAAGAGTTGGATATGACTGAGCGACTGAGCTGAACTAATCTTCATACTACTGAGTTATACAAGTACTTCATATATTCTGAGTACTAGTCTTTGATTTAATGTGTATTTTGCAAATATTTTTTTCCAGTTTGTGGTTTTTCTGCTTTTGTTTAAGAGCAGAGATTTTTCATTTCGATGGGTTCAATTTTTTGCCCCCCTTATCTTTAAGAAATCTTTGCCTATCCTCTGAAGAAACTTCAGAAGACTTTCTCCTCATGTTTTCTCATCCAATCTTTTACAATTAAGTATGGTGTTAATTGCAGAATTTTGTAGATTTTCTTTTTAGCTCAGGTTAAGAAGTTCCTTTCTACTCCTGATTTGCTGAGAGATTGTCATAAATGAATAATTTATCAAATGATTTTCTCTGTTAAGATGATCATATTATCCTTTATTTTGTTAATATGGAAAAGTGAAAGTGTTAGCTGCTCAGTCATGTCCAACTTTTTCCAACCCATGGACTGTAACCCACCAGGCTCCTCTGTCCATGGAATTCTCCAGGCAAGAATACTGGAGTAGGTTGCCATTCCCTTTTCCAGGGGATCTTCCTAAGGGATCAAACCTGGGTTCTCTTGCATTGCAGGCAGATTCTTTACCATCTGAGCTACCAAGGAAGCCCAATTTAACAATCACCATATTAATAATAAATATTGATCAATTTTTGAATTTCAAATCAATCTTGTTTTCCTGAGATAAATCTTACTGGATCATGACAGGGTCTCCTTTTAATCTTGCTGGATTAAATTTGCTAAGATTTTGCTAAGGATATTTACATATAATTCATGAGGGATACTGGTTCATGAGGGATACTGGTCAGTGCTCTTATAATATTTTTAACAAGCTGTCAGTAATGCTGGCTTCTTAAAATGAGTTGGGAAATTTGCCCTCCTCCTCTGTTTTGTGAGGCAGTTTAGGTAGAATTGATACTATTTTTCTTTAAATGTTTGGTGAAATTTACCAGTAAAGTTATTTGCATCTATTGCTAGGCCCAGATTTGGGCCTAACTTTTATTTATTGATCAAGTGATGCAGCTTGTGAGATTTTGTTATCCCACCAGGGATTGAACCTGGGCAGCAGTAGTGAAAGCAGGGTTCTTATCACTGGACCACCAGGGAATTCCCAGGCCTAATTTTAATATTTTTAATATATAGTAGGAATTCTATTTCTTTAATGAAGCTAAGCAGGTTTCCCATTTCTTCTTGAATCAATGTTGACTGAGTCTTTTAAGGGATTTTTTTCATTTCATATAAGTTACCAAATTTATTAACAAAGGTGTTCATATTACTTTATTAAGCTTTTGATATTTATATAATCTATAATAATGTCCCCTCTTTGGTTTCTAACATTCTTCTTTCTTCTCTATTGATTTTATTAATCTTTATAAAAATAGCTTTGGGTTTAATTATTCTACTAATTTCTGGTCTTATTGTCTTTTCTTTTGCTTACTTTGGTTAAAGTTTTCTTTTTTGTAGCTTAAGTTGAAAGTTTTATTGATTTTATACCTTTCTACTTTTCTAATAGAAGTCTTTAAAGGTAGAGATCTCTCCCTAAGTACTGCTTTTGCTATGTCCCACAAATTTTGATATGTTGTGCTTTCATTTTCATTCTGTTCAAGATGTTTTCTAATTTTCTTGTTTCTTCTTTGATGCATAGGTTTAGACATGTGTAGCATAATTTCTAAATATTTAGGGATTTTTGAGATATGTTACTGATTTCTAATTAATTTGTCTTGTAGTCAGAGAATATCTTCTGAATGATTTGAACTGAGACTTGTTAAATGGCCTTGAATGTGGTCTTTCTGATGATTATTCTGTGTGCACTTGAAAAAGATGTGTATTCTGCTACTGTTGGGTGGAATAGTGTATAAATGTCAATTAGATCAAGTTGATTGTTGTTCAAATAGTCTATATCCTTTTCTGTCTATTTGTTCAATAGATTATTGAGATGGTAGTATTGAAATCTGACCATAATTGTGGATTTGTCTACTTTTCTTTGCATTTCTGTTAATTTTCACTTCATGTATTTTGAAGTTCTGTTACTAGGTGACATCAAGGACACTTTAGCTGTACAGAACTCAAATGTCTTCCAGGATTATGTGAGCACTGGGATTGGCTTACGGCTTCCCAGTCATTATATGAGCTCTTAAAATAAGCTGGATACTGTGTCCATCAGTGAACACAGGCTAGGTTATGTTCTCATAATAGGCAACCCCCAAAGCTCAGTGGCTTATAGCCTACAAGGTGGTTTTCTTTCTTACTCATGCTACATGTCCGCTGCATGCTGGGTTGTCACTATTCTACATTTTCTTTACTTTGAGACAAAGTTTCGGAATAGTTGCTGTCTAGAACATTGTTGGTTGTTATGGCAGAGGGAAAAGGGAACATGGCAAACAGTGGCTCTTAACTTTCTGTCTCAAAATGTCATAAGTCGCCTTCATTCATATTTTATTGGCTAAATTGGCCCTCATGGCCAAGGTTAATATCACTAGAACTGAGAAATCGTCTACTCCTCCAGGAAGGAGCACCGAATTTTTATGAACAATAAAATAGCCCACCATAACTGTATTATGCATTCAAACACATTCTCCTTTAATTTTCACAACAGCCTTCCAGAAATAGGTACCGTTATTATCTCCATTTTACAGATGAGGAAACTAAGGCTCAGAGAGTAAACTGGCAAGAGTCAAACAAGAATCAAGGGGCAGGGCCTGGACCCAGCTTGTTTGATCTCAATGTAATGTGGCATAAGAGAAAAGGAGGGGAAGGAGTGGGAGGAATATGGGAAAGAATGTAGCAAAGAGAGGCTGAAGAGAGACACCAAAATAATTGAAAACAACTTCCTATGGAACTCCAATCCAGGGATCAAAAGAGGGTAAGGGGAAGAGAATGGGGAAGGCCAGAGACGGAGAAAACTCCTCTCACCTCAGTTCTTCTCAGTCCACCTTTCACTGGGTGTCCATACCATTCTCTATATCCCTATCTCACCAACCCTGGAAAGCCCAGCTCCTGCCTCTCCACATTCCAAAGGGCCTGATCCTATTACCTGCACTGAGATTCCTTGAAATCTCAATCTATTTTAATTGATTATTCTGTTTATGTGGTACACTCCTCCTCCCAAATGAGTTACGACATGCATTCAGAATTCACCAAAGATATTTCCATTATTTATACCTGGCATATTGTAAAAATCCCAACATTTGACACTTTCGTATCATTGTCTCTCAAAGCATGTATGTTAGGGATTTGCACCTGCCCTTTGAGCCAAAAAAAAAAAAAAAGTCCAATGCTTTCTTTAGCATTTGTATGAGAATTGGAGGTGGACATAGTTCAATAGCACAACTTTAGAATTACATTAAAGAGAAAAAATAAACTGGAAAATATTGTTGGCATATATTAAAAAGGCTTAAAACCTATATTCTAGAGGATGCTCATACAAAAATATCAGGTCCTTATAGTAAATGAGCTGGGGAAAGAAATAAATACTACATTCAAGAGGAAATATTAATAACTGATAAATATAATGAAACAAATTCAATGTCACTAATGTAAAAGAAATGCAAATTAAAACAACAGTGAGAACCTTTTTACACTTATTAAAGGGGCAGACAACACTTTAAATGTCACTACTTGGTCATGGGATCTGTTTTCTTTTTCCCTTCAGTGCCAGTGATGCTCCTTGTTGAGAATCATATAATAACAACATATAACATGTTTATATGGGTTAAAGTTCATAATATTTAAGCCTACATTTTCCTGAAATGGACCATGACCTTGTCCCAGCATTCTAGTAGCAGGACAGCAACCACTTAATAAACCTCTGATGGAGAGCTATCCATCTCTGATGGAAAGGTGGGAGTCCATGAGCAGGGGCTCTCAGAGCCCCTTGGTCAAAGGGTAAAATCAAAACCTATTCACATCCAGGCATTTGACCTTTTATCCTATTTCTTGGAATGTATTCTGAAGAAACAACCCATAAGGAAAAAAATCCAAATCAACAACGATTAGCTGCTACATTAATTATTATAAAAAAAAGATTGCAAAATAGATGTTCAACAGCAAGGGAATAACTTAAAATATGGTATAGTAATTAAACTTTAAATTAGAAAGACTACACAGAACATGGAACACGCCTCTGAGATGGTATGAACTGAAAATGGGAGAATGAACTCATGGCAGTTTTTTACAAGGGCTGCATGGGAGCAGGTTCAAATGAAAAGTCAGCTGTGCTGAGGTGACTGGATTCTGAGCAAAAGTTCTCTCAAACTTATTTAGATTTATTGTGTCATACAGAGAGAATATTTATGTAATAAGAAATCTATTTTTAGAGAAAAGGAGAAACAGGACACTATGAACCTTTCTATTCTGCTTCTCATTGGAGGCTCCAGGATTTCATTTAAATGCAAAACTCAAAATCATCCTCATTTCTGGCTGGTTCTGATAAATACATTATAAGCTTACTCTGCATTTGAATTGGTCAACCTCACGAGAAGGTTTGTGTGTTGATAACTAGCTCTATTAATCCAATTAGCTCAGAAGACTGTAAGGGAACACACACCCAGTATAGTGTCCACTTGTTAAGGTTTTTAAATTACAGGGTATGATATGGAGTGTTTGTAAAATCAGGAAGCATGGGAGAAACTTAGGTTTTAAAGCAGAATATTTACATTTTACATAATGTTCAGTATGTTTTTGTTTTCAACTACATTTCAGGTGAAGAATCGCTCTCTTTTAAAATCGTGTATTCAGTTGTTAACATGAGAAAAGATAGAATTTTATCTGCGTTTCCAGACTTCTGGATATGCCTGTAATGTTTCATTGCACTTTTCAGATTAACAATTGGGACTACTACATTACAGTTTAAAACGCTGAAAAGGGGTTCGGAGGTTGAAGAAAAATATTCAGTGTATTACTTGGAAATGTAACTAAAATACTGTTTACAAACTAATGTAGCTGACATTTTGAGGGCCTTGTGGTGTCTTATCCTTAGAACTGCATCTCATCAATGGCAGAAATAGAAAAGCAAGACACAGTCTCCCAAACTAGGGGTCTGGGAGCATGCAGGGAGGAGGGCAGGGGGATGACGGCTGTCGGGGAGGTGGGAGGGGAGAGGAGGAGACAGAGGTGTTAAGTGTCTGTGGCAGTCCTGACTGAGAAAATTAGGTTTGAAAAGAAGACTTGAGGGGACTTCCCTGGCAGCCCAGTGGTTAGGACATTGTGCTTCCAATGCAGGGGGTCTGGGTTTGATCCCTGGTTGGAGAACTGGGATCCCATGTGCCAACGTAGTCCAAAAAAGAAAGAAAAGAAAACTTAAAATGAGTTATGGGCTCACTCATCAATGGGAATGAAATTGAATGGAGTGAACAGGGGAAGGGAAAAGAACAATGTGCCCTCCATACTTCTGGGAACAGCTTTCTCAGTGTCCCACAGTGAGGCAGAGATAAAGGTGCAAGGCGGGTGAAGCTCTAACTACTTCTCTCTCCTAAGTAGCTTTCCTAGCCCTCACAGATGACATTGGGAAGTGTATGTATTTATTTGTGTGTGTGTGTGTGTGTGTGTGTATGTGTGTGTGTTTGGAGTGGGGGGTGGAACCAGAGGCAATGATATGAGGAAGGAGAAAAAAAGTTCTGAGAAGATAATGAGGCTGTTGAGTGTGGGAGCCCAGAGCAGGAACTATTCTGGGGCTTGAGGGAACAGGAAGGCATGTGTATAAATAAGTGTGTGTGTGTGTGTCTTTTTAGATTCTTTCATTCAGGAGGCATCTCCCTGGAGACTAAGGAGATGCTAGGAGTCCCCTGGGGTACTGTCAGCTCCATTTACTGAACTTGTGGAAAAAGAGTGAAATACGAGGTAAAGGAAATGTCTCCAGCCTGCTCCCAGAGAAAGGCAGGGAGGGAGAAAGGAGTGGGGAGCTGAGAGGGACCTCGGACTGAAGAGGTTTCCGCATGTGGTTCCCTGCTTACTCTCCCAAACTCATTGCACTAGTTCAGGAAGGAAAACTGTACTTTCCCGTGATGCTCTCTGGCCCCAGGACAGCTGGACGGATGCTCCCCAAACTCATGCTTTCCCCTTCCTTACTTCCGGCCAAACTCCAGGGCCCCCAGCTTCAAAGAAGGGCCATTCCTGGGACAAGTCCAGGGAGTATGGCTAGAAGGCCAATACCTTCCCTTCAGGGTTTTCACAAACTCTGCTGCTGCTGCTGCTGCTAAGTCGCTTCAGTCGTGTCCGACTGTGCGACCCCATAGTCTCTGTCCTGTCAAACATTCTCCTCCACCACCACACCCCATCCTTCTGTCTGTTCTGGCTCCTTGCCAAGGCCTGACTCCCAGAGGTTTATTTCAGACCAGGAGCCACTAGGGGTAAAGGAAGTTTGTGGGGCTGATACGTCACACCATACATTTGCAACAGCCTTCTTGGGCACTCTTTTTCATTGCAAATGTAAAGTAATCCATCTGCAGTGTTGCTTCTGTGGTCCTATTTATATCTCCGTTTCCGGGGAAAGTGTGCTCCGTCTTGAGTGGAAAAAAAAGACCCTGATAAACAAACGTTTGGAACACAGACTCTTTAAAGAATGTTGTCTCAGGACTTCCCTGGGTCTAGTGGCTAAGACTTCACGCTCCTAAAGTAAGGGACCAGGGTTCCATCTCTGGTCTCGGAACTAGATCTCACTTGCTGCAACTAAAGATTCCATGTGCCGCAGCTAAGACCAGGTGTAGCCAAACAAATAAATGTTAAAAAAAAAAAAAATGTTGTTTCAAGCCTCTGAAAATGGCACTTATTTACTACAACAAGGATGGCATGTGTACGTTACGCCAGACTGGGACATAGTGTGTCTGTGCTTTTACAAACTGGGTTGTTGCTACTGGTGGGATGGCTTAAGGTTGTACACGGGCGTGGCAGCAAATGCCATTGATTGCACAGTGAGAAAGTTATTACCACTTGAATTCTCTTTCATTCTGATTACACCAAGGAGGAGGTCTCAGTTGGGAACTAATAGATCTTTAACACTGTTCCAACACTTGTTTATTGCTGCTGCTGCTGCTGCTAAGTCGCTTCAGTTGTGTTTATTGCTAGTATTACTATTTTCACAGGTGTAGGCTCAGAGCTTTTGGCTGGTTTGTTGGTACAGAGGGCAGAATTCTAATGGTGTGTTTGCAACTGGATTGAGCCAGCAGGTATGGTTTCCACTGCACCAAAAAACAAAAATTTTTTTTTAATGCTCAGGAAACTTTGCCCAAAATTCAGATTTCTAGCTTCTGTTGAATCATCAGAACATTGGGCACCAGCAGGTCCCAGATTTCCTCTTGGCAGCAGCTGGTTCCCTCTCCCCTTTAAACAGCACACATACTCTCCAGTTTGCCCAGTCTCCACCACTCCCTACTGTAGTGTGTGTGTTACTCATCTCCATTACCTTCCCAGCTCCTCTAAGCATTTGGGGCCTATTTTAGGAATTTTATAGCTGAAAAGGTAGGTTATAGTCAAATTTGAGTTCCAAGATGAGGTATCTGGTCTTAATTATATAGGAAATGAGCTTCCCAGGAGGAACGATGGTAAAGAATCCACTTGCCAATGCAGGAAAAGCAAGACTCTGGTTTGATCCTTGGGTCAGGAAGATCCCCTGGAGAAGGAAATACAACCCACTCCAGTATTCTTGCCTGGAGAATTCCATGGACAGAGGAGCCTGGCAGGCTACAGACCATGGGCTCGCTAAGAGTCAGATATGAGAGCTATTAATTTCTTAGCAGGGCAGCCAAGGCTTAAAGCAACTCTTTCAAAAATTATTCTTTTATTTGAAGCTGGGAATGAGGGGAGGAGACTGGGGGGGATGGGGGTGCTGGTGAAGAGGTGACTTCAAACCTCCTTGCCTGGGGAGATGTGAGCTGAGGCCTCTGACTGAACTGAGGTGCTAGGAGCTGGGTCTAGGCAGTGAAAGGAGGGGCCTGGCCTAAGTGGCTTCTAGGCTTTCATTTAAGAGCAGAGTTAGGAGCTTTGGGCAGTGCAGGAAGCTACAGCTGGACTGGAAATGCAGTAAGGTGAGGCTGATGGCTCAGAGCCTGGAGTGACTCCTTGAAGCACAGATACAAAAGGAGGGGGACTTAAATAGGGGCCTATGAGCCAGAAAGAAACCACCAAAGAGGTCAAGCTGGTTCTAGTCAGAAGACCACACAACGGTGGGTGCTACGCGAATGGAAATAGCTGAAGAGACATAAGAGGCATCTCAAAGGAAGATTCAATAGAACTGATGACTCATAGGAAAGAAGGTCTGAAGGAGGAATGCAAAAAAGGACTCTAAGACTAACTAAATTGGGAGCCAAGGAATAGTAATGCTAGTAACACACATTGCATAAAAAAGTGAGGAGGAGGAGGAAGAAAAACTTTAAATGAAATATGAGGCACATCATGTCTTGTAGGCACTGGAAGGACTGGAATGTATAGAGATCTAGGCTGAAGGTAAACAGTAAGGCATCATCTACAAAGAGATAAGAGAGGAAGATGGAGGAAAGGCAGAGGGAAAGGGAGGAGGTTAAGGGTGATTCTGAGGGTGTATTTACTTAGGGAGTCTGGGAAATTATCAAGAGTGGTCTGAGATGGAAGAGGAGAAACATTTAGTCCCATGCTGGTCCAGGGCATGGCCAGGAGCTCAGTTCAGTCAAAACCTTCAAGGACCAAAGGAAACGAGAGCCGAGAAACAGCAGCAAATCCAAAGGAAAGTATTTTCTACAGAGATCTCTACATTCATTCATTCATTTGACAAATATTTGAGAACCTGGCCCTTATCCAGGCCCTGAACCAACTAAGATGGGCAAAACAGAAAGCCAGCCTCAGGGGGCTCACCTCCTGCTGGTGCAGACGGACAGCACAGACACGTCATCACCAGTACAAAGATCCATGAAGCGGGGCAATAGACAAGAGAGTGACAGGACGTCTCCAGGAGGCTGCTCTGAGGAGGTGGCATTTACAAAACCATAAAGCAACGGAGAGCATCCCAGGCTGAGGGGACAGCAAGGGCCAGGCAGGAGTCTGGCGCATGTTTGGTGGGTGTGCAAGCAGCAAAGGAGCCAGAGCAGTATCCTTGGAGGGTTGAAAGAATATAGCGACATAGTGTCGCTTCACTCTGAAAAGGACGGCTCTGGAAGTCTGTCTGGGCTCAGAGGGCAGGTCCAGGGAGAGTACAAGAGGGCACGGAGGTGGTCAGAAGGTCCCAGCAGTGTGGAAGTGAGAGACAGTGGTTTAGAGCTGGAGGGTGGAGCCATGTGAGAGGGAGACTTGGACGGAGCTGTGGGAGGGGAAGGGCACAGAGGGAGGAGAGACTGTTGCATGCTCATAAAATCATCTGCAAGCAGGGCTGTTCAGAAGTTCTGCAGACACAAGGAAGACAGGATACCCTGGCCTGCATCTGGTTGGGTTTTTTGGTTTTGCGGGTCTCTGTGGAATGTCTATAGGTGTCAGGGGAACGCGAATTTGGCAATGTGGAAAGTCAGTTCCTTTGGGGAGGAAACTTGATTTTGTGTTTCTTATGTCAGATAGGAAAATGCTGACCTCTCCAGACCTCAACCGTAGGTCTAAAACAGAGAGTGGCTCACCTCAGACTAAACAGAATTTTTAAAACACCACCTCATGAAATCTCCTCTGCAGCCCGACTCCAGTTTCCTGCACTCTGGGTACCACCGTGGGGTGGCCCTGTGCCCCATCCTGAGGGCCAGCACTCTCCAGTCCTCTCCACATAGGCAGCTTGGGCTGTCTGACTCTCCAGTCTGCAGGCTGGTCGCTAATTCAATGCTCTCAAACAACTGCTTGGATCACATCAGGTTTTTTTCTCAAAAACCTTCAATTTAGCAAGTTGAAATAAATGTCTCTTCTGAATGGCCCCAGCCTATATCTGTGCCCCACTGGTCTCCTATTTAGACCAGAATCCAGCCAAAATGTCATTGCTTGCTTTTTCCTGGTGTGTGTGCACACACACATAGAGACACACACACCACACGGGCTTCCTGGGTGGCTCAGTGATAAAAAATCTGCCTGCCAGTGCAGTAGATTAGGGCTCTATCTCTGGGTTGAGAAGATCCCTTGGAGTTGGAAATGGTAACCCACTCCAGTATTCTTGCCTGGACAATCCCATAGACAGAGGAGCTTGGCGAGTTATAGTCCATAGGGTTACAAAAGAATTGGACACAACTGAGCGACTAAACAACACACATTCACTCACTCACTCTCTCATACACACACCCACACACCGCCTTTTCTTACCACCATGCTTCTGCTCCTGTTCTTCCCCCAATATTGATACTTTCCCCATGGTTTTCTGCCTGTAGAAGACCTACTTACCATTCCAGCTCCACCTCTAATACCACACTTTCTCTGTCAAATCCGTTGAAGGTGACCACCCTCCTTAAGATCCTTTCACAGCTCACACAATTCTTATGACGCTTGCCAGATCCTTTGTGTTGGGGTTATCCGTGTGCTCGACTCAGCCTCTCCTCTTTCCCCACATAAGTCTGATGGCTTACGGACAAAAGATCCCACTTCTTCATGTTTGTCTCCTCTGAGGTTGGTAGCACAAGGCCTTGAAAACAGTTAATAAATACTGGCTTGGTTGCTTTTCAGATGAGACAAACAACAATTCTCAGAGAACTGAGAGTGGGAGGAAATAGGCTTGTGAGCAGACACTCACCAGTGCTGGAATGTGTGGCAGGGGAATGAGGAGGGGTGGCCAGTGTGGTGGTTGCAGGCGTAGGGGACAACTAGCCCCAGGTTGAGTCCAGGCACAGGCCTGGAGTCAGGACCACAAGGGCACCCTCCCACATGTGGCCCTGCTCTCTCGACTAGCCACCCAGGGGTCCCTAAACAGGAGAGACTCTGGGCACTCTCACTGGAGAAGCTTGGCTCTCCCACTCTAGGCTCCTGCAGTGGGCTGGGACCCTCTCAGGAGTGTTGCTTATTTGCTCAGTCCTGTCCAACTCTTTGCAACACCATGGACTGTAGTCTACCAGGCTCCTCTGTCATGGAATTCTCCAGGCAAAAATACTGGAGTGGGTTGCCATTCCCTTCTCCAGGGGAACTTCCCAACCCAGGGATGGAACTTGGGTCTCCCGCTTTGCAGCCAGATTCTTTACTGACTGAGCCACCAGGGAACCATTCCACTTCTGGCTAAAAAGGCCTCAGTCTTGCAGACCTGTACAGATCCCCCCCCCTCCTTGTTTATTCTGGTTTTCTGTTTTTCACCTTGAAATTATCCCAAATCTGGGCCTTGCACCTAACCATCAAAACAATTTGGTAGAAAAGAAGACCAATCCCCTCAAACAGCTATTTCTGCTTTTAGAGTGGGAAACACCCTCTACTATTATTACTGAATTCAGTATCTCCCCAACTCCCAACTAGGCTGCAATGCAAAATCGGCCACACACATTTCCTGGGCCCCACCTCTGGAAATCCTGATTCAGTAGGTTGCGGTGGAGGTCCAGAATCAGAATTTTAACACACCTCTGGGGCAGTTCTCACATAGCCCTGGGAATGCTGACCTGACCTCTTCTTGTCACTAACAGCACTTCCTCAACACCTCATAGGGTACCTTACTTTACTTGATCTTCCAAGAACATGGGGGGCTGTTGTTCTCATAGGCTCAGCCCCAGTTCCCAGAGGAAGGCAAGCCGCTCTGAGACAGGCGAGTGACTTATCTAAGGTCTCACTGTCAATGAACAGATCGAACCTGCACTCGGATTTTTTGAGCCCCAGTCCTGCCATTTTTAACTGAAAAACAAGGGTCCTGACCCCAAGCAGGAGGTGGATAGGGCTGGGTAGGAAGGACATTCCAAATCAAAGTCCACATAGTTCTGGCCCCTTGTTGCTTGAGGTCACCTGAAAGAAATGAATAGTGTATAAAAAATGCATTAAGTTACCACAATGTTCACAGTCTTTATCATGACAATTTAACCTTTTAAACACATTTTTCACCTTGAAACTGTTCCAATACACAAACTCAGAAAGAATAGAATGATAAATTCCTATTTACCCCAAATTCATGATCTGCCCTAGTTGCTCTTTCAAGTCCCTTTTATTATTTCTCTTTCTTCATTCTCTGCTGAAGTTCTTAAATATTTTAAAAACATACCCCAGACCTCATGTCATTTCTTCCCTTTGTATGCCTGGCTGCATCTCATCAGAACATCCAGGCTTTGTGTTGGGAGTGTGACTTTGCAGACTGAGCCGGCTGGGCCCCCTGTATCAGCAGCGCGGGCTTCAGTGAACACCGCAGATATACCCGGGTGCTGGCAGGGCGGGCTGAGTCTGGCACCACATGTGGGTTCTCAATCATCCCAGCGAGCAAACACATTCTGGGCTCGCTCCAAACCCTCTGACACATTCGAGTGTTGACTTAATCCAGTCTCAGTTTGCCAGTGGCGGCTGAGTGCTACCTTGCCCGCTTCAAGACTGTCAGAACAGGAAACTGGGAAGTAGCCTCAAGACAGCCGTTACTCAACTCCTGTTCACAGGTAGAATTGTAACTAATCCCTTTCTGCAGCGAGAGAAAGGACATCTAATCCTGCTGCCATAAATCTCAGACAATCACACTGAGAGAACTCAGTCAGAGTCTCTAGTGTACATCAGGCAGGGAAGTACAGTCATTATTTTTAGCAACTACTTGTTAAATATTTGCCAGATCAGTACTGGGGTGCCTACCAGCCACACCAAGATGACAGGTAATCTAAGGCCACCTCTGCAGCAGGCAGGCGGATGTGACAGAGGGCCCTTTTATAGTTCACTTGGTTAGGGCTCTCCGGCTCCAAGCCACCAGCTGTTGCCATCAGTACAACACCTATGAAATCAAAAGTGAGAGTCATGAAACGTGGACTGAAACACATCCATCTTAGCTTCAGTCCGGAGGCTCTGTCTCAACCAAAGTCACGGGTGACTTCCCTTCCTGCGCCCAGTCGGCGTCCCTCCCTCCCTGCTCGCCCTCAGGAGACATCCTTAGGAAGCTGCCGAGTGTCAGGCCACTCAGATGCCTCACCGTCCATTCTGCTGACGCACCATCCACACAGGCAGCGACAGGAACCACAGCTTTGGGTTGAGTTACCCACACTTCTATTTCTGGGAGACCGCAGCATATATGTGTCCTAAAACGCTTTTGGGAAACCAGGAATAACCAAGCTTGACACATATTTTTACAAACACCTACTAGTTTCCACTTTTAATTCTAGTCACTGATACTTGAGTGCTTTGTAGCTAGAGGAAGACCTCAGTCCTGGACTCTGCCTCCACCACGCCTATGCAACACCCATTGACTCACTTAATTAAATTCTTCTCCCACAAGATCACGTTTCTGTTTTCATGTGGGTGAACAGGGGCGGAGACAATCAGCTCTATAGTTATTTTTCAACTCAGAATGGAATGGGTGTTACCTGACACTGAGAGGTAGACCCCAAACTGAAATTAACCTGTGGCATAACTTAAATAAATAAACGTGTGTGTCTTTATGATGCTGGAACCACCACTGCTGCAAAATTAGATAATACAGTTGATTTAGCTGATGGTTTTGTATAAAGGATAATTTGGGGTTGCCTCTTAAAGACAGGCAGCACCTGTTAAAGTATCTAATCTGAATCAGAGTAGACAATAGCGTGACACCAAATGCGGTGCCTAGGGCACAAAATTTAAGGAGGCACTCACTCTCAGGGGCTTGCAAGTATAGGATCCACAGTTGCACCACTCTGGAAGTGAGTGCCTCTTTAAAATTCACCCTTGGACTCTTTGCCTCACTATAGTCTCAGCCACCACGTTGGGGACTGGGGCCAGCAGGGAGCAGAAGTTAACTTGTTAAGTTGCAGAGTTTCCCAGTACAAATCTGGGCGATTCCAATTCAGAACATCAGGGTGAACTTCAGGAATTATTTAAAATAAGCTCTTTTGTGTAACGCTGATGAGGTGAGGTGAAGTCGCTCAGTCGAGTCCAACTCTTTGCGACCCCGTGGACTGTAATCTACTAGGCTTCTCAGTCCATGGGATTCTCCAGGCAAGAATACTGGAGTGGATTGCCATTTCCTTCTCCAGAGGATCTTCCCAACCCAGGGTCGAACCCAGGTCTCCCACATTGGAGGCAGACGCTTTAACCTCTGAGCCACCAGGGAAGCTGTGTAATGCTGATGTAAATGTAAAGTCACTCAGTCGTGTCCGACTCTTTGTGACCCCATGGACTGCAGCCTACCAGGTTCCTCAGTCCATGAGATTCTCCAAGCAAGAATACTGGAGTGGTTTGCCATTTCCTTCTCCAGGTGATCTTCCCGACCCAGGGATCGAACCCAGGTCTCCGGCATTGGAGGCAGACGCTTTAACCTCTGAGCCACCAGGGAAGTCGTGTAATGCTGATATGTACCTAGAAATACTTAGAATTAAATAGAAGGCAGCAATCCTTTAAACTTAGGTGACAGTCCTTTAAATTTAGCATTAGCTCCAAGTATCAATATTGGATCCAATTCTGAGTTTTCTCCAAGTAGATAGTACTGGGAGATTTGATTCTCTATCAGTTAGGATAGTGTTCTGCTGCAACCATTGTAAAATCCTCCTATGGCTTAAATAAGTAGTAATTTATATTTCTCATAACTACAAGTATAGAAGTGGGTTACTGCTGGTATTGGTTAGCAATGTACTATAACCAGGAGCAAGATCTATGAGATTCTCTTGAGCTTTCCTTGGGTTTGCTTGCCTTGCAGCCCCCCAAATGGCAGCTATAGTGCCAGGGGCCTCCTACCTTCAAGATGGCGAGGAAGGATGAAGCAGACACATACTGCCAGCCTTGTCAGTCCTCCAGCATCAAGAAAGTAAGAGCCTTCCCAGAAGCCACCTCTTCCCAGACCTCTGCTAGGTCTCACTGGCCAAAGCTGGATCAC
>SJXQ01000112.1:190955-202429 GCA_006408695.1 Aepyceros melampus
GCCCAAGATTCTGATTCAGTCAGCCTGGGTTAGGACTTGAGGGTTTTATTAAAGTTCCCAAGTGATACTGGTACTGCTGATCTTAGGGAAATGCTTTGAGAACCACTGACTTGTCACTAATAGCTCCCAACCCAGGTAATGCATTAGAAACACCTGGAGAACATTTTTAAAGGTAAATTAAGGTTCCCCAGCCCCACCTCTAAGTGTTCTAATTTGTTGGTGGGGTCCAGGCATTCCTAATATCAAAGCTCTACAGATAGTTTTAATGGTACTTAGGGATGGAAATTACTGTTCCCTGATTATGACTCCTAATCTGGTGCTGCTATTTGAGGTTCTATTAGCAAGGAGGAAGGAGAGGAGAACAGGCCAGTAGCAGGTTCAGACAGGGGTTCAAAAACTTGTCCACAATTTCAAATCATTTGGGAATCTTTTCAAAATTCCAGAGTTCAGGATATACCCCAGACAATTAAATAACAATCTCTGGAGGTGGGACACAGGCACCAGTAGTTTTTGAAGCTCTCCAGGTGATTCCAATGTGCAGACAAGTTTGAGAACCTCATGTTTGAGAAAAGATTACCATGAAGATGATGACATTTGAAAACAATGTAACAGATAGGTATGAAGAAAGGTTATTCAGATTGGAAAAGAGAAACCTGAATATTTACATAATTATAGCTTCCAAGTGTGTGAGAAAATTTCACAAAGGATGCTGTTACCCATCCTGAACTGAAGACCTTTCCTCCTTGCTAGGAGGAAATAGGATTAACCTCATCAGAGCCCTTGGCTTCGAAGCAAAGAAAAATTTCCTAGCTGCAAATTATTACAATGAAATGTGGTGCAGGGAGAAAGGGGTTGTGCAATCTTGTCACTTAAGAGCTGTAAAAATAGTATAGATTCTCATCCACTTGGAATGTTTCAGTGTCATTTTTTCTGAAGGTGAAGAGGTGGATGAAATGACCTGTCTAGATTTCTTCTTTGAAAACTTTCCATTTTATTCTTCTCCTCCTTTCACATCTCAACTTGAAGACAGGCCTCCACATTAACAATTCAAAGAAACATAACCTTTGCCCACCTATCGACTTGAATGGATAAAATATCTGACAGCTAGTAACAGGCTGAGATGCCACTGGCTCAGACTGTTTGGATCTCTAAAATGCTATTTTGAGTTTCTAGATGACAAACATATTGCCAAATAGAGAGGGTCATCTGAATTTGATTTGAATGAGTTCTTGTGTTTGAAATATAAATGCTCAAGAATGATACTCCATCATGTCTGAGCCTTGCCATACATACACACACATACACATGACCAGAATTGCTATTTTCATGCCACACAGAAATAATGTATGTGTTCAAATATAGCTACAATTAAAATATGTTTTCCTCTGAATATTAAAATGTCACAGGCTATTGTCAGGAGGACATGCCCTTGCGGGACTGGTAATGAATTCACCTTGATCATGAAAAGCACATTAGTCACTCAGTTATGTCCAACTCTTCCACTCCCTGGGCTGTAGCCTGCCAAGATCCTCTGTCCATGGAATTCTCCAGGCAAGAATACTGGAGTGGGTTGCCATTCCCTTTTCCAGGGTATCTTTCTGGCTCAGGGATCGAACCTGGGTCTCCTGCATTGCAGGCAGATTCTTTACCATCTGAGCCACCAGGGAAGCCCTGATAATATCTAACCATGCTACCAGTAATATGTATCAGTTCAACTGCTGGGGCCTTCAATTAAGAGGGAGAAATAGAATGAAACAATTCAACATGCAGTGGATCTTAGGTTAAAGGTCAAAAATTTAGAGTCTTGTTCCCAAACTTTGCTGCATGTTAGAATCACCACAGAGAGCTATTTGTGTAGAAGCCAGGCATCAGTAGTCTTTGAGATCCCCAGGTGATTCCCATGTGCAGCAAAGTTTGATAAATACTGCCTTAGCCACCTTCATTATGGGGTCTAAATCTCTCATAGAATTTCTCTTAGGTCTCAGGTCAAGAGTAGAGGTGGAATTAGGAAAAATTTTCTCCTTGCTGGGTATGACAGAGATTATTGTCCAAAATATTTACTCTTCCTAGTTCCTCTATAAAAAAAGAGTTCTAATAGTTCTCTGACTACACGACCACTCAAAATAAAGCCCCCCTTGTAGCACAGTGTGGCTTTACATCTAAATTCTGGCCAATTGTATTAATATAATTAACTTCCACTTAATATTCCTGGACAATCCTTAAAAGAAATGCATGTATTCCTCTCCTCTTCTACCTTCTTGCCATCTGGAATGTAAACATAGTAGATGGAGCTCCAACAGCCAATTGGACAATGAGATGACTTTGGGGAAATGGAAGCCATGCAAAGCAAAGAAACAAGGTAAATGAAGCCTGGTTCCCAATATGGCAGAGATTGATACCCACCCTAGACTGACCAGCTATCGCTGAACTTCTTAATGGATAAGAAAAATAAACTTCTCACTTGTTCATGGCACTGTTTCTATTCATTGCTGCTGCTGCTGCTGCTAAGTCACTTCAGTGTGTCCGACTCTGTGCAACCCCATAGACGGCAGCCCACCAGGCTCCCCCTTCCCTGGGATTCTCCAGGCAAGAACACTGGAGTGGGTTGCCATTTCCTTCTCCAATGCAGGAAAGTGAAAGTGAAGTCGCTCAGTCGTGTCCAACTCTTAGCAACCTCATGGACTGCAGCCTACCAGGCTCCATCGTCCATGGGATTTTCCAGGCAAGAGTACTGGAGTGGGTTGCCATTGCCTTCTCCATCTATTCATTGCAGCTACCCTCAATTCTAACAGAGTCAGTGATTCCCAAATTTGGGGTTATATCAGAAACACTTGTAAGACTAATAAAGCATATTGGAGATGGTGATTCTATTACCTAAGTTTGAGAACAACTATTCAGGTATCACTGGGAGGTACAGACAGGAAGTATGAGCGTGCTTTCTCGGTCATGTCTGGACTTTTTGCAACCCCAAGGACTATAGCCCGCCAGTGTCCTCTGTCCATGGGATTCTCCAGGCAAGAATCTTGTAGTGGTTTGCCATTTCCTCCTCCAGGGGATCTTCCCAACCAGGGATCTAACCTGTCACCTGAGGCTCCTTCATTGCAGGCAGATTCTTTACTGCTGACCCACCAGGGAAGCCTTAGAGAGGAGGTACAGTGAAGGTAAAAATTTGAAAAGTAATGAGTGGTTACATTCATTTTGGAGAAGCAAACCGGCAGAATAAAATATTTTGCAGGATAGTGTGATGATTAAATATCTCATTTCAGGGGGTAAATATACCTAGACTTAAATCCTGGACTTGCCACTCACTGGCCGCAAAGTCAAGCCAAGTTAACTTTTCTAAGCCAATGAGCCAGAAATGGTAGCTATTGCTGGTGGTATTGAGAGAATTAAATGAAATAATCTAAGATGGTGCTTAGTATAGTAAATGTCACTTAGTAAAGGTTCATTAAGTGTTGGCTGGGGAAGAAAATGAGAGTTGAATTCATGATCTGACTTTGAGTTACATTTTAATCCCTGACTATTGGTTCTACTCTCCAATGTAGTAGCCACTAACATTTGTCACCACATTTATTAGAAGATGGCTACAGTTAAAAAGGACAATAATAGTGTTGCCTTGAATGTGGAAAAATTGAAAGCTGTATACATTGCTAATAGGAATATAAAATGATGCAACCACGTGACTTGGGAAAACAGTTTGGTACTTCCTCGAAATGTTAAACACAGACTTATCCCATGACCCAGCAATTCTAGGAATAAACCAAGAGAAAAAAAAAATGTCCACACAAATTAATACAGAAGTATTCACAGTACCATTATTCACAATAGTCAAAAAGTGGAGAAAACCCAGATGTCCATCCACTGATGAATGGGCAAATGAAATATTACCTGCAGTGGAATATTATTTGGCACTAAATAGGAAGAAAGTACTGATACATGCTAAAGTACAGATGGACTTGAAAACATTATTCTAAGTGAAATCAGCAGTCACGAAACCTCATATACTATATAATTCCATTTACATGAAATAGACAAATTCATGGAGATAGAAAGTAGGTTAGTGACTGCTGAGGGCTGGGGGTGGGGGTATAAGAATGACTGATAATAGGTATGGGGTTTCCTTTGGGGCAACAAAATATTCTCAAATTAGGCAATGGTGATGGTTGCACAAGACTATGACTGTACTAAAGACCACTGGATTGTAACCTCTTAATGGCTGAATATGATGGTGCTGCTGCTGCTGCTGCTAAGTCACTTCAGTCGTGTCGGACTCTGTGCAACCCCATAAACAGCAGCCCACCAGGCTCCCCCGTCCCTGGGATTCTCCAGGCAAGAACACTGAAGTGGGTTGCCATTTCCTTTTCCAGAATATAATGGTACGTGAATAATAATGCTGTTAAGAACAAAGAACACAAGAGAAGACTCTACACATGGACATCACAGATGGTCAATACCGAAATCAGATTGATTTTATTCTGTGCAGCCAAAGATAGAGAAGCTCTATACAGTCAGCAAAAACAAGACTGGGAGTTGACTGTGGCTCAGATCATGAACTCCTTACTGCCGAATTCACACTTAAATTGAAGAAAGTAGGGAAAACCACTAGACCATTCAGGCATGACCTAAATCAAATCCCTTATGGTTATACAGTGGAAGTGAGAAATAGATTCAAGGGATTAGATCTGATAGATAGAGTGCCTGAAGAACTATGGACGGAGGTTTGTGACATTGTACAGGAAGCAGAGATCAAGATTATCCCCAAGAAAAAGAAATGCAAAAAAGCAAAATGGCTATCTGAGGAGGGCTTACAAATAGTTGTGAAAAGAAGAGAACTGAAAAGCGAAGGAGAAAAGGAAAGATGTACCCATTTGAATACAGAGTTCCAAAGAATAGCAAGGAGAGATAAGAAAGCCTTCTTCAGTGATCAATGCAAAGAAATAGAGGAAAACAACAGAAAGAGAAAGACTAGAAATCTCTTTAAGAAAATTAGAGATACCAAGGGAACATTTCAGGCAAAAATGGGCACAATAAAGGACAGAAATAGCATGGACCTAAAAGAAGCAGAAGATATTAAGAACAGGTGGCAAGAATACACAGAACTATACAAAAAGATCTTCACAACCCAGATAATCCCGATGGTGTGATCACTCAGCTAGAGCCAGACATCCTGGAATGTGAAGTCAAATGGGCCTTAGGAAGCATCACTACGAACAAAGCTAGTGGAGGTGATGGAATTCCAGTTGAGCTATTTCAAATCCTGAAAGATGATGCTGTGAAAGTGCTGCACTCAATATGCCAGCAAAGTTGGAAAACTCAGCAGTGGCCACAGGACTGGAAAAGGTCAGTTTTCATTCCAATCCCAAAGAAAGGCAATGCCAAAGAATGCTCAAACTACCACACAATTGCACTCATCTCACACGTTAGTAAAGTAATGCTCAAAATTCTCCAAGCCAGGCTTCAGCAATATGTGAAACGTGAACTTCCAGATGTTCAAGCTGGTTTTAGAAAAGGCAGAGGAACCAGAGATCAAATTGCCAACATCTGCTGGATCATTGAAAAAGCCAGAGAGTTCCAGAAAAACATCTACTTCTGCTTTATTGACTACGCCAAAGCCTTTGACTGTGTGGATCACAACAAACTGTGGAAAATTCTTAAAGACATGGGAATACCAGACCACCTGACCTGCCTCCTGAGAAATCTGTATGCCAGTCAGATAGCAACAGTTAGAACTGGACATGAAATCAGGAAAGGAATATATGAAGACTGTATATTGTCACCCTGCTTATTTAACTTATCTGCAGCATGAGAAATGCTGGGCTGGATGAAGCACAAGCTGGAACCAAGACTGCTGGGAGCAATATCAATAACCTCAGATATGCAGATGATACCACCCTTATGGCAGAAAGTGAAGAAAAACTAAAGAGCCTCTTGATGAAAGTGAAAGAAGAGAGTGAAAAAGTTGACTTAAAGCTCAACATTCAGAAAACTAAGATCATGGCATCTGGTCCCATCACTTCATGGGAAATAGATGGGGAAACAGTGGAAATAGAGGCAGACTTTATGTTTTGGGGCTCCAAAATCACTGCAGATGGTGACTGCAGCCATGAAATTAAAAGATGCTTGTTCCTTGGGAAAAAGCTGTGACCAGTCTAGACAGCATATTAAAAAGCAGAGATATTACTTTGCCAACAAAGGTCCATCTAGTCAAAGCTATGGTTTTTTCAGTAGTCATGTATGGATGTGAGAGCTGGACTATAAAGAAAGCTGAGCTCCGAAGAACTGATGCTTTTGAACTGTGGTATTGGAGAAAACTCTTGAGAGTCCCTTGGAAAGCAAAAAGATCCAAGCAGTCCATCCTAAAGAAAATCAGTCCTGAATATTCATTGGAAGGACTGATGCTGAAACTGAAACTCCAATACTTTGGCCACCTGATGCGAAGAACTGACTCACTGGAAAAGATCCTGATGCTGGGAAGGATTGAGGGAAGAAGGAGAAGGGGACAACAGAGGATGATATGGTTTGATGGCATCATCGACTCAATGGACATGAGTTTGAGTAAACTCCAGGAGTTGGTGATGGACAGTGAGGCCCGACGTGCTGTAGTCCATGGGGTTGCGAAGAGTTGGGCATAACTAAGCAACTGAAGCAAACTGAACTGAACTAAGAATAAACCATAGCATGCCCCCCCCAATATTTTTAAAAACTATCTTTGTTGGAAAATAGGGAAAATTTAAAATTCATCAAGGGACACACTGTATAATGGAAAGAACTTTGGCCAAGTGTCAATATCTAGATTTTAGGTCTGCAGTTTAGCAACAGCAAGGCTTAGGGCAAGTCTCTTAACTTCTATCTTCATTTATTACAGGATGAGGGTTGCATCTCTAATATTTGCTGGCAATGATATCTTTCCTGTTGACCTGACAGACCAGCTGTTGCATCAGATTCTCAAGGGGCTTCATGATCCAATACACAGGTGAGCTGCTGCTACTGGCTTCAGCCCTGAATTCTCTTTAAGGGAAAAAATCTGATGAAATACCTGCAGGGGAATCACAGGTTGGCAGGCCAGTGAAACATCCCTTCCTCAGTAGAAATTGCTTAGTGTGTTCCCTGCAATTCCTTCGCAGGAGGAATCCCACAAAGAGAGAGAGGATTGGTTCTCAGTTTTGTTTTGTTTAATTTTTATTTTATATTGGGGTATGGGCTTCCCAGGTGGCACTAGTGGTAAAGAATCTGCCTGCCAATGCAGGAGATGCAAGAGTTTACAGTGTTGTGACTCCATTTTGATGGAAGAATTTGGTTCAGGTTATGCAGACCAAGACAGGTGTAAGGGAGAGAAGGTATGCATCAAGTTATTTCTGTTCAAATTATTCCTCCTTATACTATATCAAGAACAAAACAAACAAAACAAGACATCTTGCCAATTATAGACTCATCTCAAAAATAATAATGTAAGTACTGGGACTTCCCTGGCAGATCAGTGGTTAAGACTCCATATTCCCACTGCAGGGGGCTTGGGTTTGAGCCCTGGTTGAGGAACTAATATCCCACAGGCTGTGTGCCTGTGGCCAAGAAAAAAAAAAAAAGAATAATATAAAAATATAAGGGGAATAATATAAAAATATAAGGGGAAGGGACATTTATTCCAATCATCTCATCTCACACGTGGAGATCAATTACTGGGGGTTTAAATGACTTGCTCATGGTCCCATTAGCTGTAGCCTCAGACTAGAACTCTTAACTGTAAACTCCAATTCTGACGCCTTTTCCCTTTGACCTAATATAATACATCTTCTTAGTTGAACTTCACAGAGTGGGAGAGAAAAACTGAGCCTCACACACACCTTAGTTTTATTTAATTAAACAATAAGGACAATTAAATTACAAGGGACTGTTGAAGGAATTAAATCTCAACTTTTATCTGAATTACCTCAATCAAATTTGAGGCCAGAGCTTTCAAACTTTTTTGTTGAAAAGTTAGCATGCATCTTGCCTCAAAATTTGGTCCTCTTCCCTCTCTAGGCTCACTTTGTTGGTGATGTTATGCTGCCTCACTACTTTAAATATTCTTCTCTCTTCTTCACAGCCTGTCACAACTCCACCAGGAAATCCTGTTGACTTGACCATCAAAGTATATTGAAGTATATTGACTTCAAAGTAAACTTCTTTGACATCATTGTGCCATATTGGTCCACTTTTATCCCCTGGATTTCTGCCATGGACTCTCAACCATTCACTTGTCTCTGCTCCACGTACTAGGCAAAACAATGCTTCGCAGTGTAAATCGGGTCATGTCACAACTCTGCTCAATGCCCCCAATGCCTTCTCACAAAAGCCAAAGTCCTTACTGCTGCTGCTGCTGCTAAGTTGCTTCAGTCGTGTCCAATTCTGTGCGACCCCACAGACGGCAGCCCGCCAGGCTCCACCATCCCTGGGATTCTCCAGGCAAGAACACTGGAGTTGGTTGCCATTTCCCTCTCCAATGCATGAAAGTGAAAAGTGAAAGTGAAGTTGCTCAGTCATGTCTAACTCTTAGCAACCCCATGGACTGTAGCCTACCAGGCTCCTCCGTCCATGGGATTTTCCAGGTAAGAGTACTGGAGTGGGGTGCCATTACCTTCTCCAAAAGTGCTTACAGTGGCCACCAAAGCCCTGCATGATCTATCCGCCTCCTCCCACCTCTTTGGCTTATTCTGCTCTTGCTGCAGGGGTCTCCTTGCTATTCCTTGAGAAGGCAGGTGGACTCACCTCACAGGCTTTGGTCTGTTTCTTCTCCTGGAAAGACTTTTTGCATGATAAATACTGAAATGCATACAACTTTGTGACCTTTGTTTAAAATTACAAATAAAAATTAGATCCAAGTTCTTGAAGGGGCAGTCCTGCAAGTTAGGCATCTGAAATTTCAGCTTCACGGTAAATCCATTTTTTTCTCAGATGTCTGCTTGACTGACTCACTCCTCTCCTTCAAAATTTTGTTCTAATCTTACTTTCTCACTGAGGCTGGCTATGACCTCATTGTGATGTATTCCTCCACTGTCAACTTCGTTTTCCCCACAGCATTTACTATTGTTCAATATACTATATAATTAACTTATTAATTATACTTATTGCTACCCCCTCACCTCAATAGAATATAAGCTTCACGACCCCCAGCCCCTAGAACAGTCTTGGCATAGAGTAAGTGTAGAAAAAATAAATTTCGTTTCTCTAATGCATGATCTATCCGCCTCCTCCCACCTCTTTGGCTTATTCTGCTCTTGCTGCAGGGGTCTCCTTGCTATTCCTTGAGAAGGCAGGTGGACTCACCTCACAGGCTTTGGTCTGTTTCTTCTCCTGGAAAGACTTTTTGCATGATAAATACTGAAATGCATACAACTTTGTGACCTTTGTTTAAAATTACAAATAAAAATTAGATCCAAGTTCTTGAAGGGGCAGTCCTGCAAGTTAGGCATCTGAAATTTCAGCTTCACGGTAAATCCATTTTTTTCTCAGATGTCTGCTTGACTGACTCACTCCTCTCCTTCAAAATTTTGTTCTAATCTTACTTTCTCACTGAGGCTGGCTATGACCTCATTGTGATGTATTCCTCCACCGTCAACTTCGTTTTCCCCACAGCATTTACTATTGTTCAATATACTATATAATTAACTTATTAATTATACTTATTGCTGCCCCCTCACCTCAATAGAATATAAGCTTCACGACCCCCAGCCCCTAGAACAGTCTTGGCATAGAGTAAGTGTAGAAAAAATAAATTTCTGTTTCTCTAATGCTATTTTAAAAGTTACTGAAACTCCTAGACCTGGCATATTCTAGGTACTCAGTTAGCCATCATCTTGAAGAATAATTTTAAAAAGCTATCATTAAAAAAAAAAAAAGCCATCATCAGATAAACAACAAGGTCCTACTGCATAGCATAAGGAACTAGATTCAATATCCTGTGATAAGCTGCAATGGAAAAAAATATTTAAAAATAGTGTGTATATATATATATATGTAATAACTAAATCATTTTGCTATACAGCAGAAATTAACACATTTTAAGTCAACTCTAATTTTTTAAAAAAGCAACAATAACAACAAAAGAGTATCATTGCTTCCATTCATCCAGGACCTAGCATGTGCCAACCTTTTTTTTTTTTTACATTCTCCTAATAGCCTTACTATTATTATTGCATTTTACAGATGGGAGAACCAAGTTTAAATACATTGCCCAGGGTCACACAACTCAGAAATAACCAGCTGGAATTAAACCCAGGTCTTATTCCAAAGCCTGTGAATTTTCCCTTTTGCTGGTAACAAGTGACATTAATAATTCAGTTCCTTTCTGGCATGGCTGAACAAGGCAATAGAAAAAACTGCCTGAGTTTGAGATTAATGCACGACTCCAGTGAGTACTTGCTTTGAGATCCTGATTAGGTCTTCTTAACCTCTGGGTTTCAGTTTTCTCCTCTGTAAAATGGGTCTCACAAAGCCTACTTTGAAGGATAGTTAAGAGAAGTAAAGGCTTGTATTGAGGCTTTAATCAGCATTAGTAAATATTCCCCTCAAAGGATTTGAAAGAGTTTATAATTAAATAGACATTCATAACAGCCTTTGGAGGAGCGTGCGAGCCAGTTGCCATGGGGAAGTCAGTGGCAGGGCCTTTCCGGAGCCCAGCACACAGGGCTGGACTGAGACAGCACTGCAGGAGTGGGGCAGGGAACCCCAGCGTTGCAAACCACAAGGCAACGAAAGAGCCTCTTTTCTGAAGTTACATTTTGTGCTTGCCTCTACAAGCTGGCTTGCTCACATCTTTCCGCAAGACCCTGGAGTAGGTCTTTTTTTAACACTTCAGTGAACAAGTGTCACAGGATGTCTGAAGTTTCCTGGAATTGAGTCATCCCGTACAATTTCAAATATTTGAAGTGCTAAATGAAAGAAAAGCTCCAAACTCTTGTTATATTTCTGCCAAGCTGCTTTGGGAATAATGGGTGAGGAGAGCCAATCTGGCAGTGTGAGGTGTGGGGGAGGCTGAGCCAAAGGCTGGGAGGGCCCCTAGGTGAGAAGGAACTGGCTAGTATCCCCGAGACTCCAACTAATTAACTCAGCTGAGAGCCCCAGGCTTGCCTCATGCCCCCCGGAGGGGCCTACATCTTACACAGACTCTGGCATAGGGCAGCACTGACTTACATTACTTATTTTCTTCTAGAGATGTTTTAAATATTCCTTAAATTAACAACAATTTGATCTTATGAAAGATAAATTCACATCTGTAAGATATTATACAAGAGAAATTGAAAAACCTACAACCCTAATGTGGCAACAACTGAAAAATATGTATTTTATAAAGAATGGATCCATGTATCTAATATATGTGACATTCTTGATTTTCTAACTCGTAAGGCAGGGTTGAGGAAGGTGGGGCAATAGGATAAAGACTGTCTATGAGTAATCGAGTCCTAAAAAATAAGATTTGATTTAGATCATACCTGAAT